>CAEFZX010018259.1:0-74781 GCA_903066825.1 Alfaro cultratus
TTTTTTTTTTTATATTTATATATATATATATATTTATATATTTATTTATTTATATATTTATTTATTTGTGATTTAGTCAATACCATAGAGTTACAACTTCTAAAGTAAAAATAGGGATGAATAAAGCGACCCTATCATTTCACGTTCCTTTCAGATGATTTGAATTTCATACTGCATGCTTTTTCATTAATCTGCAGAATGAAAAAAAAAGAGAAAAATTATTGGCCTTTAACACATCTTCTTCATTCAGCTCCATGCCTTCATCTGCCGAGATGGTTTTTGTCAGGTAAGGACGATTATGAGCTGCTGGGAGCTTTACGTTCCACTGCTGTTGCAGCCAAGGCAATCACTTGTTGTGACAGGGGCAAGGAAGCTCCCTCTCCATGCAGGAGGCTGATTGATTGGGCAGTCAGGAAGTGGCTAATGTCCTTCACAACAGGCACCAAAGGACATTGTGCCCAGGATACTTCCACTTAGCCCCACAAACTTTACCTTTTTCTGGACTAATTCCCACTACTGGCATCGAAGAACTTCAGCGGACATGTGAATTAAATCCTTTCTGTCAAGCAAGATGGATAGATGTAATTCACATTTATAAGACAGTCCCTCATTTTTTAAATACGTTTCTTATTCATCCAAAACAGTATGGCCTTAAAAGTAACATTCTTTATTTTAAAATGTCCAATATCAATAATGTTTTAATGGTTGTAGTTTCTAGAGTGCAAGTATCTCTTGAATTAATAAAAATAAAGATATTTTTTGTTTCAGTTGTTCAATTTAAATAGAGGAACTCGTTTAGACTCATAATGTAGTAAAAATATAAAATGTTCAACTATGTCTTAGTTACCTCTAATTAAAACTCAAAATTTGTTTTCTCAAAAAGCAGGGCAGGCAACTCGAGTTCAAAACTCAAATTACGTTAACTTAAAATAAAATACTCCAGACTCAACTTAGACTTGTGGTTGAAAGCTTTGAGACTTGACTTCGACTCTTGGTCTGAGACTCGAGTCTTAGTAAAAAATTTTATCTCAAGAAATAAATAGTGAAAGGTAGCTGGTCTGTGAGCTACAGCCGGAAGCTTCTCAGTAAGTTTTACTTTGAAAGGATGTATTTGGGTTCTCAGTGTTTGAAACATGCTATTTTTCTATTATTTTATATGTATTATAATTCAACAGAAAGAATCGGCAAACATTTTCTATGCAAATACAAACAAGTCACACCAGTATTTTTGAATTTGAATCTGAAATGTGTTATCTGTACAAAGCATGTTCCTTTTTAGATTTTGCTCTTTTAGTTAAAGATTTGCACCTTTTCTTTTCAAACAGATGCATTTCATCATTATCACTGAAGTGGATGTTGCTTTTAAATAGTAATTAGATTTCCTCACATGTTCTCATTATGTTCAGTCCAAATAATGTGCTGCTCATCTTTCCGTATACTTTCAACATGCTTTCTGAGATCCACACAATTATGCTGTGTTCATATAACTCCCATATAAAAGGGGAGAACTGTTGTGTAATTTTGTGCATGGTAAAGGAGAGTGGACTGCTTTTGAGTAAGGAGTCTTTATTCCACTCAACACAGTGCATTAGTGGAGTCCAGGATGCATGAATGTGAATATGATCCTGTTAAGTTCTCTAAGGATGTGACCCACTTTGTCACTCAACCTAAACCACTCTTCTGAGGTTGTGCTTCACAGCTAGTTTTGTGGTTGTGTATCCTAGCTCATTGAGTTAGAAGTTGCAGTTGTGCTTACATAGAGTCACCAATTAGTCATTAGATGTTACCTGTGATAACAAGCGGTGGGTCAACTATGATCTTTCTATTTTTAATGCCAATATACATTCCAAAGCATTAAGCATTTCTTGATATTGAGTACCAATCCATCTATATTCAAATTAAAAAATGCTATTGGTAATAAACCTGTTCGTTCTTTGTTAGGATTGTGATGGTGTCCCACACTGCTCAGCTTTTCCCAAAACAGAGACCCAGAGTTTC
The DNA here is from genome assembly GCA_903066825.1 of Alfaro cultratus. Taxonomy (NCBI): domain Eukaryota; kingdom Metazoa; phylum Chordata; class Actinopteri; order Cyprinodontiformes; family Poeciliidae; genus Alfaro; species Alfaro cultratus. The sequence goes on from CAEFZX010018259.1 coordinate 1,999, forward strand.
CACAGGACGCCCTCTAGCGGTTACCTAGATTAAAAACGTGTCACAGAGAGTCACAATGTTTGTGTTTGCTCAATATTTTCTTTGCCTTTTGTTGTCTGTGAGGAAGGAGCATCTTTTGTTAGGTTGAGCAAAGGACTCTGCGGACGTGACGTCACTCATAAAGATTCCGCCCTCTCTGCCATGACGGACGTCAAAACGACCAACCCGTTGAGTTGATTTCGCAGTAAAAATGGTCATAGGACGCTGCGCGGTTGGCTGCAGAAACAGACAAGGATAGAAACCAAAAGTGTCATTTTATTTTATAACTTTTAACGAGGGAAGAGGCAGCGGTGATGGACAGCAGCCGTTACTCATAATGACTGGCAGCCCCTCGGTGTAACCGCGGATTTACAGCGAACACTTTTTACAAGGTAAGGAAATTAACGTTCATATACTTTATAAATAAGTATGATTAGAAAAATATCACATTATTGCGTTACGGAGACGGTACGCGTCTATCAGTAACCATGGAAACAGTGTCCTTCCGTCGTGTAGCCTAGCATGTTCGTAAAAAACTGGTTAGCATCTCATCTTTTGTACGTTTTTAAGGGGAAATGCTGTTTATGACATAGTGACATAAATCATGTAGTGAATTCAGGTAATTTGATCAACACATCAAGAGGGAGGAGGTTCGGGTCGGTTTCTAAGCTAGCTGTTTCAAGCTTTTATAAATACCGCCGTCTATGAGTCCCAACCAGGCGTGTTACGTTCAAAGACAAATTAGCTCGACGCTAACAAGTAGAAACCACCAATAAACTGATAAAAACAATTTCAGTCGCTCGGTTCAATATTCTCGATCCTCATTTCCGACGTCCATCATGGCGCTTCGAAGTGACGTAGTTGCAAAGGATCAATATGGAAATTGTTTGCTGCAGTTGGCATTTTGGAATGTTGCATTTGGTTTATGCCAAGCATGATCTCTCTTTATGAGAAGCTGATAGTTTTACGTTAATATTATGATTGATGGAAGAGAGATGGCTTGCACTTCCTCCTTCTTTGCTCCTTTTCAATTCATTTAGGATTTGTGGCTTCTGTTGTGGTACTATTCCTGTTGTGGCATTATTTCAGCTTTTGTAATGTTAATCAGCTGTTCACTGTTGTAAACCACCTTGTTATGCATCATAACAAATGAATAAAGTATAAAAAGAATTAACAGAAATTCATCCAGTCGAAAAAGGCAATTTTTCTGCCAGAAATGCAGGAATTAAAGTTTAAAAAGAGAGAATCTGAACACAGCTACTCTGGGTTACACCCTAAGTGGCGTAATTCTAGAAAAAAAACTTTTATAAGGTGTCCTAATTCTTTTCAAGTTACTTCATGGCAGAAATAGGTTACAAACTGCAGGAAACAATTAACAAATAGGCTTTCACTCAGTCAGCGTAACAACCCCACTTAATGTACTTTTGTGTTGTTTTCACACTCATTCATTGAAATGCTTTCTCAACATTGTGTCTCTAAGGGTTTCACAGAGAAAAACTTTGTAGAGTATTACAATTTTCCACAGCAATTCCCAAACTGTGGCTGATAGACAAGCTAGAAAATCTGGATAGGTTGAAACTGTAAGTTGAAGCAAACACATAGGCCTCACCTTGGCATAATTTTTTTTTGCAATGTGAAATCTTATTTAGCTGGGACCCTTTCTCAATTTCTAGTTTTGTAATAAAGAATTGCATGCATATACCAAGAAATTCATATTTCTGGGTACTCAAGCAATGCAAAATTCACAAGATAAACAAGAAATGATGCATATATTTTTAAAGAAAGTATTGTCTTCATGTTTTCAGATTTTTTCTTAGGTATTTTTCTTTTTGTTACGTATTCAGTCTGTGTATGCCATCAGTCACCTTGTGTCCTTTCGATGGAAGCTGGTAGTATAGTATGACCTCTCCCCTGGCCCAGTCTGCACTTTCATGAATGATATAGATATCCCCAGTGTTGTCTTTTCGCTCAGCTCGTCCAGCTGTATATCACTCTGTTCTTTGAAACAGCCTGTAGCTTAATAGTCATATACACAATGATAGACGCACTGAATGCCAAACTTATTTATACCTCTCAAACCTTCTCAGTTTGTTTCATTGCTGCCACAAACTTCAATGTATTTCATTTGTATTTTATGTGAAACAAAGTTGGGAGTAATAGTGTAGTGGAAGGGAAATGATATATGGTTTTCAAAAGTACATAACCTTAAGTAATTCAGTACAATTTAATTCAAAAATACTTAGGTAATTTCAAAGGGAAATAAGTTGCTGTTTTAACTTACACTCACCAGTCACTTTATTAGATACACCTGTCCAACTGCTCATTAACGCAAATGTCGAATCATCCAATCACATGGCAGCAACTCAATGCAAAGGTTTTTTTATTCCTTGCCTCTTGGTGAAACTAGTTTGCATCATTTCTGAGACTCAGTTATCCGTCCTGACTGAGAATCCGCTGCCTAAGGGAGATCACCACACCATCACCACAGTCGGCAACACTGACGCCGCTGCAGACTGACACGTCCTGTGATCTTACAGATGTGACACAGAGACATGACACTTTGATTGGACTTACTGCCTACCAGGAAGATCAGCTGATGCATATTTATAGGGTGCACTCTTTGTATCAGGGAGCAGAGTACAAGTTAAGAATATTTAAAGAGTTTTATCTGTACAAGCTCTTCTGTACATGTTTCCACCATGTCACTATGCTCTGAAAAACTTTACTAAGTAATTATTGTGGCTGAAGTTGTAAAACTATAATGGTTTTAAGTGGAAATTGGAAGCAAATTCCTTGATGCCTTGTTGCCTTGGAAACATAGATGCCAAGTAAGGAGTAATAAAGCATTGGAAACTGCATCCGCTCACTGAGGAGACAAAAAAAAAAGAAAATGTAATTGGTTTTGAGATTCTACCATAAGTGACCAGGAGGCAGCTTTTGTAAACATCAGATGGAAACAGAAGTATTGAAAAAACGTTTTCCTAATCTGAACTCACCGGAAATAAGAAGTGATTAAAACCACGTGCAGGAATATGCTGCCTTAGCCTGCGAAGGCTATTCGGATCAGGAGCTTAAGCGTGACACAATGTGCCTATACAAAGGGTGGATCTGAAGTCTTGGGGATCTGCAGAGGGAAGCGCAGCCATAACAGAAATCCTCACTACAAAGAAAAGAGGTGAAAAGGCAGTTATTTAACCAGATGCCCCACTCAGCAGAGAGAGGATTAAAATGCACTACTGCTTATCTGGCATAAAGACTTGACTTTAAAACAGCAGGTTCCCTGAAAAACATGGTGTGAAGGTCAGCCTTTATGAGATGCCTTTTGTGTGCTAATGAGAATGCAAGAGGATTTTAATGTCACTCCTTTGTTCTTCTACCAACTTGAGGCTTCAATATATATAAAAAAAGAGTTGCATCGGCACAATTGACTCTTTGTTCTCAATCTTAGTGTGGAGTGAGTCTTGATTGCAAAGAAACTACTTTTAGAGCAGCTGTTTAATGTGAACGGTTGACTAGTACATCAGCTCTCCAACATTACTTCAGATGGCTAAGGATTAAAAAAAAGATCAATACTTGGTTTAGATTAAATTGTACCCAGAAAAACACATGTTGTCTGTTAACCTGGTTAGAGGAAAGCTCAAGATAAATTTGCGATGAGAAATAATGTGGAAATTTTGACCTCTTCATTATGGAATAATTTAGGCAAAATAAGGCATAAAGTAAAAGTAAAGGCAGCTGTTTTGTCATTCTGTATGAACAAAAGTGACCCGTAGCTACGTGGATCCCTGATATTAGAGATACACTTGATGGAGACAAATAAAACACATTAGAGAAAATATATTTTAAAACAAAATCTTTTATCAAGTCCTCCAGTAGCAGAGAAAACTGCTTGCTAATAACAAACCTACAGCCAACATGAAATCCTATCCTACAAGCAAAACCTGAAAATCTTTTATCAAGTCCTCCAGTAGCAGAGAAAACTGCTTGCTAATAACAAACCTACAGCCAACATGAAATCCTATCCTACAAGCAAAACCTGATGTCACAGACTTCCCTTCTGCTTGTCACACTAAATTTATCAAATTATTGTGAACAAGCTTGAAGCAAATTCAAATTGGAGTCTGTATGTATGTTTAGTTAATTCCTCAGAAGCAACGTTGTGTCGTCTGGCAGTTTATTTATGTATTTTTTTATTTTTCCCCACCAGGGGGCATTTTGCGGGCTCTAGTGTCCCTTATTTTTTTACAGTAGGCTGACAGGAATGGGGTAAGGAGAGGGGTAAGACATGTGGTAAATGTCGACGGGTCCGGGAGTCGAACCCGCCACGGCCGCGTCGAGGACTCAAGGCCTCCAAATGTGGGTCGCGCTACCCCCTACGCCACGTCTGTCAGTTTAGTTTCCTCCAGAGAGTCTCAGATCAGCGCTCGGAGTCGCACAAAAAAGATTATGCTACTGACAGTTAACCTGTTTGTTGCAGACGTTTGAACTCTGAATGAGTCTCAGATGTCAGGAAGGAGGTTTTTGCAAACTAGTCACAACGAAACTGTAAAAGTGAGTCTCTTAAGGATATCAGAGCACTTTTTTGTGTGGTAAAATTTATTAACATAGTCTGTAAATGAATTATTTAATTTAAAGTTTTCTGTCATTTTTATATGTAGCTACAGAAATGATTAGGGCCATTGAAGAAAAAGAATTATTTTCTTTATTTAATTTTTTTCATTGGCCCTAATCCTCTTCTGTTGTAGCCCCTAATGGAACATTGAATAAAAAAATAAACTTGCTTTTATGCACGAGATCTGGTGTGCACAAGACGGTTAATTTTTTATTTTTCTGCACTTTCCAGGGACCTCTGGAAAGTGCAGAGGTCCCTTAGGGCCTCTGCACGTTTAAAATTTTATTTGAACAACTTGTGTAGTTTGCTGCTACAATTTGAATTAGTGAATGTGAAAAGGACAAGAGCATCTTCGAAAGGAAGGAGATTGAAAATTGTCAAGCCTGCGAACATGTTGTAGGTATTGAAGCAAACGGCACTAGAATGGTGCAGAAACTGTAAAAATCAGCTTTTGTTTTCCCTAACATTTTAAAGTTGCTTCTACTTTCTCTTATTCCTTTGTATATTCTGAGGACGTTGTCCTGTTGGTATTCTGCTCATGTGCCCTGCAGCCTGTAAGCAAAAGACACTGAATTAAGGTTTATTTTAAAGGTTTGCCCACAGAGCAAATAAAACTTTTATTTGCTGTCAATAGAGTTGAAAAGTTGAGAACAATAAAGACAACCTGAAAAAAATTGACCAAATCTCAACAAACCACCAGAAAAAGTTGTAGAAATTTTCATGATAAATTTCCTTTCAGCTCTAAATAAATGTTGAATATACAGGCTTTATATTCAAACCTATACTTTTTAATCATTTTGATGATGCTGTTATTAGGAAATCTAGGATATCAACATTTATATTCTGATTGGCTTTCTATCTAGCTAAGTTCATAAAAATGACTTCCTGAACATGTAATAAAAATAAAAGCAAAGGTTAGAAGCACTAGACCCACCGCCTGTAATGGCCTAACAGCTTAGATGAAAATCAGTATGATCCTGGCAGCCTTTTGTTCAGACATAATGAAAGCCCTTGAGTATAATCACAGCCCTGTGCAGCATTTCTCTGAGGTGCCTAAGTTAAGTGGAAATCCACATAATGGAGTTTTCTTTGTTGGTAAATAGCACAAGGTGGTTGCAAGAACTTTTCTCTGCACTTTTATCTTATTCTAAACTTGAATTTGAGAAAGAAGGAGAGTGGGGAACATTTAAGTTATCAAAAAAATTATGAAAAACTCAGGGATTTGTATTTGTTATCATTGTTGATTTTAACTTATGTTTTCAATTTGCTCAGACATTTTTGTTATAGAGTTAGAAGAGTAAAACACACACAAAACCAATTTTATCTCTACCCTGCTGCTATATGTTGGAAATATTAATGTGTATTTTTACTCTCCATGAGATGAGGAAAAAATTTTCAGATTTGCTGTGGTGGTCAGGTTAGGATGCAAGGTGATGTGTTTAGTAGCCTGCAGGTTTTTTCTCTGGAGGTCAGCAGGACAAGAAGTCATTCCAGCCTTATTGTAAATCAATGCTGTGACCAGTGTCTGAGAAAAGTTATGTCCTGATCAGAAGAGTGTGTAGTCCTGCTTCCCAAAGAGGAAGAGTCCTGCTACATTATTTATTTCCAGAGTGACCTGCAGTCACATCAGCTGGCCTGTTTCCATCCTGGGTCATGTCTTGGTTGTGTAAAGTGTCCATGAGGACGTGGACAGCTTGCATACATCTACAGCATTTTTACAGATCAGTAAGTCAGTCTGTGATTGGCTTACCTAACCATTGTGTCCGGTTGTAGCGAAGAGAGAATTTTAGAAATACTGTGAGCCATTGAAGGGACTTTCCTTTTTCAGCTTTACATCATGTTATAATCCTATTCCTTCATCAAAATCAAAACTGGAGTATTGCGTTGATTCTTTCATGCATGTTTGAGAAATCCTTTTATCTCCATGGCAACCACTCAGCTGTGCAAAACGCCTTAGTGGACCTAGCTCTGCCTTCGAGTCTCAGCTCCACTTTCCAAGCTTCCGCCTCACAGAGCAGCTTTCCACGCGACTCCTCTATCCAACTCCTTCAGACTAGCCGGTAACAATTAGCAAACACCTGATCGAACGGTGTAGATGCTAAGCTCATCATATGAGCTACTCCTCAGTGAAACATTGATGAAAATGTTGTTGAAGGGCTAATAGAGGACCGATGTTGTGATGACTTCCTCAAGGCGGAGTTTCAGAAAGAACAGGAGTTTTTAAAGAGACAGAAAAACAATTTAGTCTACGAAGTGACTTGATTGTGCTATAAAATGACACTATGTAAGTGTAAAACATATAATAGTGCCCTTTAAGTACAGATCTAACCTGGGAATCATTTGGGAAAGAGCTGGAAGAGTCACTATAGTGGGGAGGGATGGATGGGTTTCCCAGATGGACTCTTTAACCAGAAAAAAAAAAACAGAATTTCATGGTTTTGTTCTAACATACACATTAGGTTATGTGTAGTAGCTTAATATCTTTTAAAAGTGTCTACTAATGGTGCCTGTCCAAGGCTGGGAGAATGGCAGAAAACCCAGACAATTTCAGGCCATGACTGCAAGCAAAGGTTCATACAAGAAAATCAGGAAAGATCAACAAAGATCAATCCTGTAATTTTGGAAAATGTGAAAAAAATAAAGTTGTGAGTTCTTTCTGATGTCAGTGTAGCTTGTGGTGTCATTACCTGCACAGATCCATTATTATCCACAAATATAATAACCTCTAATGATTCATCATGTGGGAACGTGTGACCTGCTCAGGGCTTATTCCTGTGTAGGTTTTTCTTGTCAGTGTGACTTTATTTATTGTTAAAGTTGACTTGTAGACTTTTCCCACTTGATCCCTAAATGACTTAAATTCTTAATGTCAGTGTTTTTCTCTTTGGTTGGCTTTTACCCCCTGAGATTAAAAAGCCTCTGACATATTCAAAACCCCAGAACTCATTCCTTCTGCTGAATAGTTTCCTTCCCCTTTCAAGTCCATGCCAAAGAAGGGGAGCTCATGCAGAAAGGATTTGCCCTATCCAAGCATTGTACCTGCTGTAAATGATAGATTTAGAAAGAAGCAGAGAAAAAAACTGCAAAAAAAATAGTAATCTCTTTGACGTAAGATATGACAAGTGAATAGACATAAAGGGGAAACCAAGCACACAGAAAATTGGATTTTCAAGACAGCCTTGTCTGGCAAAAAATGACCAGTCAGAGGGTGTTAGGGAGGCACGCTGGCTTTCATTAGCCTGCTCATTTGGCATCACTGAACCATAAAGATGGTTAAGTGATATTTTGTTAACCTCCTGTTTTACATCTAGAGTTGAGATTAAATGTAATTAGGTGGCTTTTGTACTTCCCACACAGACTTGTGGGTAATTGATGAGTGGCGGCAGTCTTTTACCGGCTGGCTGTTCTATTGTTCTGATCGCAACGCAGCTGTCTGCCATTTTCACACACACTGACCGCGACCTTGGAGATTTGCCCGTTTCCACGGGCATCGGCCGTCCGTCAGCATGGACAAATCAAAAGAAAAATACTTCATTCTGCTATTCATGGAAACTGCGTTCTTATTTCGTAGCTCGGATGAGATGAACATTGAATTACTCAGTGAAAAATCATCAAATCTGCACAGAGAAAAGTGGAGCCAAACATTCCAGCTTTGTGTCTGGCTATGTTTGACCTTTAAGCTATAATTGATGAATCTGATTCTGATTCTGGTGGCCTTTTTGCCAGATGCATTTACTGTAGCAACAGAAAGCGTTTTTAAATTTTTATTATCCGCGTTTGCACAAATGCTTGCGTTTGAACAAAACATGTCAACGTATGTCTTAGTGGAATATTTATTTTAAAACATACCACACTAACACCGTAATAAATAAAAAAGATAAAACAGTAAAAAGAAATATCACATTGCAAATCTATATGAAATCATAAGGTTCTGTGCACCTGAGTCATTTAATGACATTCACATAATATGACAAGAGGTTTACCACCCCATTAAAACTGTGGATATTATACTGGGAGCATTTTGTCTTTCCAAAGGTCAGTTAAATTAACCCTGAATTAAAGCATGCCCTGTTTAGCAGCAGACTTACAAAAAAAAGAAAACACATCTGTAATGTGACGGGAATCTATTCAAATTAATATTTTTGCAGTCCAACTCCCTGCCCACCTTCCAGACTGATATAGCCTTTCATGTTCAGCATATTGTTCGCTGAGATGAATTAATTACTGAGAGCATGTTTCAACAAGCTGTTAGGTGTATCATGTCTTGTTCCGATCCCTTCCACCCACATCGGTAAATAAAATCCAAACACTTAGACATGCAGACTGCTTCTACTTACATTTCTGATAAAATGGGTCATTCTTAGGAGCTCAATGAATTCCAGCACGGTACCATGAAAAGATTCATTCCTATCATGAAATTGTCTTGCCACTAATGGAAGCAGATATGTAAAATTACAGAACAGGTTCAGCTGTTGAATGTGTGCAGAGGTCATCATTGGCTTTGAGCCTCCAAACATTAGATCTGCAGAAAATCAGTGCATGCAGAGCTTCATGGAATGGATTTCAATGGTTGAGCGTCTCGATCTAAGCTACAATGACTATTAAATTAGAACAATTGTAGTTAGAAAAAGGTGTAAATCTCTGCCAAAAAACTCAGAAATTTTGGGATTAATCTGTGAAATTTTCTGGAAAAAATTAGGACATTTCTGAGCTTTTATTCAACCCCTGATTCCCTCTATGTTTTACTATCTTTTAGGTTTGTACCAAGACCTCACTACAACTCCTGAAACATTCCCTAAGCAGCTGATTGAAAATGAAAGTATGGGAGCACTTCTGATAAATTCAAGTTTTGTTTGCACTAACATTGTCATACCTGATGCATAATTTTGCTTGAACAAGAGCTGTGTCAGGGTCTGTTCAGTGACAAAAACTTTGCTACAACCATAAATGCTGTGGCTTGTTGTCTCTATTGTTAGCATCATCAGCTACACTGGATAGTTAATGACCTCCACATCAACGGCATCTGAATTCCCCTAAGAAACACTGTCAGATTTCAGAACTGCTGCAGGCGAAATATGAATCCGTCCAGCATCAGATGAGAAACCCAATAAACCTCACTGACACGCTGATCTTCTTTTGCCTTTTTGTTTATTTTACTGTCTGCTTCCTTTTGAATTTAAGCAAACAGGAAAAACTGTTCTGGAAAAAATTTAAACATACTTATTATACCATGCTGCAGTTACACATAGGGATTATCTAGCTGTCTATTTTCTAGTACCAGCGTAATCCAGGCAGGGTTGCAGCAGATGGTGCCAATTTCCAGTGACATGCACATTATTCCGCAGTAAATCTTTTTTATTTTGTTGTTTCTCCAGTATTCTTATTTTTGCAAAGGTATTTTTGTGGTAAAGAAGAAAGGCAGCTAAAAAGTTGCTCTGACATCCAGTGCTTGTTATTTGAGTGAAAACTGTTATTCAATTTAATTCTGGTTATTGACTAATCTTGCTATCAGAATCAGTGGAGCCCATTTACTAAGAACAGGTTTCATTGAGATTTAAAGCCTGGTCTCCTGATTTTTATCAAAGCCGGTGCAGAAATGTGACGTTAACATGCTGTATCTATTACAAAACCAGTTTTTATTTATGTTTTGGGTAATGGAGGAGCAGTCAATGCTGTGTCCAGCTGTTTGAGGTAAAGTTGAAAAAATTGGAGGTTATGTTTGTCTTTGAAGCTTATAACTGGAAGGAAAATAAGCCCTCTGCATGATGCTTCCACTACCATGCTTAGCAATTAGTGCAGTGCAACAGAGAAAAATGGCTTCAAATAAGTTTAAAGCTGACTGTTTTCAAGTTATCATGAAAGTTGTGACACTTATTCATAAACTATTATCACTCAAAAAGAGTTTTTATATTATCAGCTCTTCAAAGAGGACCATCGGGAACCTGATCGTTCTTCTGTGAGCTTTTGCCAACTGTTTTATGCAGGAATATAGTGAACATACTAGTTAGTTCTTTTACTGATGATGAGCTGTCCTGCAGTTATGAAGCAGTTCAGCTGCATTGCTGCCCCCTACAGGTCAACTGTAAAAATGAGCAATACGGTTAGGAAATGGCACTGGATCTTTTTAATTTACCCTTTAATTAATAAAGTTACCACATTTTAACAGTGGTTGGAGATATCTTCTTCCCCTTTCTATGATGTTTTATCAGAGTCTCGCTTAAAAAATCTGAAATATGCCTTTCAGATTCTTACGGTCACAGGGTTGTGTTTGCAGCATGCAAGCTAAAGATAAAGATGACTTTCATTAAGTAACTGCTTGGCCGTGTTTCAAAGTTCAGCTTCATCCTGTGAACATCCTTTTTTTCTTGGATAGTTCTTCATCCTTATCATAGTCTATTTATAAGCTGGGTCATGCTCTTGAATGTAACCCCAGATACATTATTTTTGTAGGACAGAGTTTATCCACCATTTCAGTTCCCCTCAGCGCTGCCTCTTTCCTCTTGTTTCTGCCCTGCTGGACAGTGATGATGATGATGATGATGATCGGCCTTCGGGCTGTAGAGGCAGATGGACCCTCAGCCTCCCTCCTGCCTGCTGCTGTTGTGACCTTTCTTCCCTGAAAGCATGATACCTGCGCAGACCCTGATTATGTCCCAGCCGTGCTGCAGAGGCCCACAACCCCTCGCTGTGCTGGAGTGGTAGAGTGGACATGATTGGCTCTCACTGCAAACCCTGCTGGAGAGCCGCGTTCCAGTGGAGAAAGGCCGACAGATAGAGAGAACGGGAGATGAGAGGGAGAAGAGGGAACCTGCCCTGCATTCTCTGGCTAATTAAGTGTTATTATCCTGAACAACAGGAGGTACCTGAGAAATAATTGGCTACAGCGACAGCTAAATGTTCCAATCTGGAGGTGAAGCCAAAAGCCTTGCAAAAGGTCACGAGGCATTATGTAATGTTGTGATCTTATTAAAGCTGCAGATTGTCTCATCTTTGGTTCACTGGTTAAAATACTTTTTAGATAAAAAAAAAATATACCCGTTCCTTTGATTTAAAGTTTGCATTGTTCGGTGCAGGAAATTAGATTTCTTCTTCCATTGATTTTTAATCTGTTAGTCGGAGAGAAAGAGTCCCCTTCAGTTTTGGTGTTTCATGCCCACATACCTTGAAGGGATTGTCTCTTTTGTAGTGCTAATGTAAAACTGAAAGACAAGAAAAGAATAAAGGCTCTGCAGCTTAGATCAAAATATATGGCAATGTGAAAAGAAAATATTAAAAAGACCAATAACCTGGGCTGTAACGTTCTCCTTCAAAACACAGTCAGTTTTATTCGGATTTTGGACAGAACTGAGGTAAAGAGTCTGAGCTCTGAACTTTATTAAAGGTCTTAAAGTGGCACCCATGATAATCATTGGCTCCCTTGGTAAAGTGGTTGTCAAAAGCCTTAAATAAATGGTTGTTGGAGACTTGAACACAAGAAAAAGTCCTGTACGTTGGGATATACTCTATTTACACCATAGCAGAAAAATGAAGTCCTGGACAATGAGATCAACTTTAAAATTCAGTAAAAATTAACGATTTAGCAGTAATGTTATGGAGTCTAGTGCTTGCCAAAGTTTAAACAAGTATGATGACGTAAAAGTGAATGCTTTATGCTTAAATGATTGTCTGTGTTTAAGATTTATAATTTAAGGAAAAACACAGTTACTATTTAGACCGCTTTGTTTCTAAAAAAAAAAAAAATGCTTGAGGAATAATAACTGGTATATTTCGACTGAACAAGGTAAAATAAAATATACATATGCATCTTTCTTTACCTTTTTTAGCTGAATTGTGCAGAGGAAATGTGTCACCTCCACCTGAGAAGGCAAGAGAGCAATAACACCATGTCATTAAATGTGATGTCGGTGAGTCGACTGTCAGACGGCAGGGGAGAAAAAAACATTTCAGTTTCTTTCACTCAGCTGTTCTCAAACAGATAGATGAAGAAAACTGACAGCCATACAGCATAAGCATCATCAGAAGTATTCAAATATTGACTGTATTACCTTCAGTACAGTAATACCCTGGACATTTGAACACATTAGCAAATTTATAGTGTTTGTCAGGAGTCAGGTGAGCCTGAATTTCTAAACTTCGTAACACAACATCTGGCTCAGCGTTTTGGGCTGCAGCTGTTTATTTGAGGTGTTTTTTACGCAAGAATGACTGCTCAAACTACAGCTGTTAGGCAAAAATCCATGTTGGATAAATATCAGTAAAGCAGAACACATAAGCTTCTTTCAAACAACCTAGTTTTTTATTCAAGCCAACAAGAAATTTATTTTGGTTTTAATTCAGAAATTAAAGTTCATGAAGTTGATTTAACAAGGGACAAGTTGTCTAAACATTGTTTTTTTTAACTTCATTAATATTGAGTTATGAGTTTTAACTTAATGCAACAATTTAAAACAAGTAATTATTTCACAGTATGCAAGAAAAAGCTGCCCTCACCTAGTTAAAGAGCCACATTTCTCTATTTTACTCACAATATCAAGTTAAAATAATGACTTACGGTATTCTGCTTTAGAATAATTTAAATTCTTGTTTCAAATTTCATGAATAAAATTTCTGATCTTATACTGAGTTTTATTAAACATCGCAATGAATTCTGCTCAGAAACATTTAGTGTGAACAGGACATTATCCCCAAATTTAAAATAAGCATTTGTCTTAATAAAACACGGGTCAGATCAATCTAACGCACTTCCATCTCAGGAAACAGAAACATGTCGCTAAGCATTCTGGGAAATAGCTGCCATTCCTGTCTTTTTCTTCTTTCAGTCTTACTGCAGTAGTAAGTTAACACAACTTACTACTATAAGCACATTTAAGTTCAAAGTCTAAAACTTGAAGATGGTAGACACAACTAAATGTGGCTCAAATGTTTTACAGTTGGTGCGTTTAGCATGTACTAATAACAATATAAGAGGAGTCGAGAGGCATCAATTCCAGTTGTTTGAGGTCCAGTGGGACGTTTTCACTCACTGATAATCTTTGGAGTCATAACATTTGCTGGTGTTGGGAGTTTTTCCAGCTCCAACCTCAGCAGAGCCACATACCAGGTCATTTTAGAGCACTTCATGTTTCGCTTTGCTCACATAGAGATGCAGGTTTTATTTTCCAGCAGGATGTGGTGACTGCCCACACTGCCAAAGCAACGGTACCTGCTTTAATACCATGGTACTGTTCTGCAAACCACTGTGATCAGAACTACTTAATAAGAAAGTAAATACCTTAAAACTATGACTAATTTGGGTGAAATTCCACAGTACTTGACCCCTGGTGTGTAGCAGTAGGAAACTAAGGACCAAAACAAGCATGGAAACCATTTCAGTCATCCACATTCATTATTTTAATTAAAGCCCAATAGAATAATGTTTATTTTTAGGTGTATGATTGATTCCAAAATGTCAAGTCACACAATAATGAGCCATGTCAAAAGTGCTGTGAAAGGCTCTTGTTGCGAGGCGGATCAAGGTGGAATATTTTTGGCCACCTCTTTTAGTGAACGCCTTCATCTGAGATCTGCTTTTCATCCACGGCATCCAGCCAGGTCCTCTAATTAGGCCACTTTGCATCCACTTCTGAAACATTTTCATAGGAAAACTTGATATGGGAAAAAAATATGCAGATATTGCTAAGTGTTAGACAAAAGTCTTCGATGCTCATACTTGACAATCGCTTGGTTAAGGTAAGCTAAAAAGCCGCAGTTTCTTTATGTATTTAGCTAAAATGGAATTTGTTGTTTGTTTGTATTTTTGTTTTCTTGTCAAAACTCAAATGAAGTTGTTTAGGTGTTTAGATGTTTGTAAACAAGACCTCTCCAAGCTTAAGTCCTTTCAAAATGTTATATTCTATCACTGCAAGAACACAAAATTGTACAAAGTGTTTTTGTTCTAGTTTCCTGTCCAAATGTCTTAGTACACTTGTAAGGCAAAGCTATCTTCTTTCAATTATAACATAGAAAAATGCCGGTATTAAAGATTTATTTGACTTAAAATAATCTCTTATATCTTGCTGAAAAAAAAACACGTAAGTTTGTTTTTTCTTATTTAAAGTGTGCTAACATAATGCGCTAGACAAATACTTGGTAAAATGTTTCATTTTTGCAGTGTAGTTCCTATTTACACCAACACTCTGTTGCATTTCTCCACAGACTATACTTTCTTCACCATTTGAGTCCACAACAATGAGAAGATGCACATTTAACAGGTAAGCTAACAAGGACAATAGGTTCAGGCTGCATGGAGCACCGCTGTACAGGAAAAGCAGAATACAACAGTTACTCATCAGCTAGAAAAATTAAACGGGAACAAAGAAAGTCAGACCAATCAGAGACCAGAAGGTCGTCATCGTCCCTGGCTGCTTCAGTTTGGGAGTCAGAGACAATTTTTGGTTGAAACCCATAGAGGAGCCCTTTCAACTAATTAAAAGTTGATTGTCAAGTGGTTTCCTTATCAAACATGAAGAACTAACAACAAACTGAAACAGTACCATTTACTTCGCAACGCAGAACAACTGGAACCAACATTTAGTTTTATAATCAAACATGGAGAACCAACCAACATTTAACTTTATACCTTTTTAGTTTATTTTCTAAATTGTGGAGTACTTATTACTTCAGGCTAACATTTAGCTTTATACTTTTAATATCAGAGCAAGACCTAGAGAAACTCCTGTCAGTTTACTTAGCGACCCAGAACAAGAATCAAACGTGGAGAGCCAATATTTAGCTTTATTCAAATCTAGAACTCAACTGGAACCAATGTTAATTTTATATCTCTCTATCCATTTTGTCTTTCTTTTGGTTTTGTTGTTTTTCCTTCCAATTCATGTAAAGGATTTTGAACTGATTCACTGCTGAAAATGTGCAAGATAAATGAAATTAACGTACCTTATGAGTCTTTTGATGTCATCAACCCAAACACACACTTAGAGCAAATATTTATTTATTTTTCATAACAGTGAATTTTAGAAATGTTACCATTTTGTAAAATTTTCAGCAGGAAATATATAATTCAGCTCTCAGCTGGTATAGTATTCCTATGATGTCTTTAAAAAAGCTTAGTTTTTCTTAAGGGAAATGGCATTTGTTGGATATAACTATTTAGCCATATTTTGCATATAATATTCTAAGAGTTATAATAATCTGTAATGACAGTTTCTGTAAATTCAAAATTTCTCTAACAGGAAATGTTTGAATTTACAAATTAATATAAATTGTTGAGCTATAACTAACAAATATTAATAAAATTCTTGGTAATAAGTTGGATTTGGACACACAAAGTCAAAAGGAAACAGGGGAACAAGTCATGAAAACACACAGTGTCTTTGTACTGAAAGCAAAACAATAAAGCTGAGTTAAAATCTTCACTAATGATTAAAGAATAAAGAAATACCATTTTGGAGTGAGACTCTTTGTCCCTGCTGCGAGCATGTGTAATATGAATTAATCAGCAACTAGTCACACAGTGAGCGTTATCTCACAGAGGGCCCCGATGAACTGGAGGAGCCATGGCAATACTTTTAATAAAAAGCATTATTGCTTTCTTTATCTTTGCGGCACAGAACAAAATAAGAATCGATGTGCATTCATAACCTGACTGAACAATGCTGCGCTGTTGTCAGATAGCTGAACATCACACTGAATAGCCAGATTCTGTTATTAACAACTGACCTAGAGCTGCATATTATTCAAAGAAATAATAACCAATGCCCATCCTTAGAATTGACACAGCAGTTGGCTGATACACAGACTCACAGAACAGTGTAAATTGAATTGTGTTTGCAGTAGAAAGAAATTCATTACTGCTTTGACTATTTTGCATTATTAATGCCTTTCACCCCTTGTTGCCCTTGATGTATTAAAACTCCTAACCGCAGCTTTTGTCAGCATATTACTCACCTGATGCTAATGACAAGGTGTAAGCTCAACTGTCCCTCTGATATTTTGCCTGAAGACTGATATATTGATTGTGTATGATTGATCAGGGCATGGATGATACAGCAGCATCACATGATTTATTCAGGTCCTAATATTGTGCGTCAGAGCGGCTCTCTGGGAATTACTTATCAAGGTCCGGCGTACTTTCATCTTCTGTCCAGGTATCAGGTCTGACTTACAGACCACAGCCTCCAACATAGATGACGATTATTTTAAATAAATCCCACCACACACAAGTACATATAGCTGTGACTTTAATAATGTTGATGCTGCTTTTTGCTTTCTCTCGTTTTTTGTTTCACTCATTAGCATTCTGTGGAGAGAAATAAAGCAAGCCAATAAGTAGATTTCCATTTCTCCAAAACAAGCCTTAACCAAAACAAGACAATCCGACCCGTCTAAAGTAACACATTAGTATTCATCAGCTGGGAGAAGTAATTTGCGGTGCATTAGACATACTCACGACACATGTGCATGCTTTGCTTATGCCATTTGTTCACAAAACCTCACAAAAAATTCAGAGCACACCAAATCCCAAACTGCCTCCGAGTGGCACACGGGGGATTTGTTGTGGATTTTAGGTGCAGACATTAAAAAGTTTTAGGCTTAAACTGGAAGGAAAGAATCAGTAAAATGCAAAATGTTATTTAATGAACATTGACAAGAGAAATTAATAATTTAATTTTGGCTAGCATTAAAGCACAAACTTTACAGTAAGAGTTTATAGCACCATTATTACAACAGACAGTATTCATACTACACAATTAAATACAAACATGTATTTAATTGACTCACTTTTTAGATCATTGACAAAGAATATATCTCAAATGTTACAGCATTTTATCCCATTTTCTCATATAGCAAATACAAATGTTGGTGCAGTTTAGTTAGTTGTTATCTGAAGGAACAACATGTAGAAGTGCACAATCGTTAAAACCATTTATAAATAAATACCTGAATAAATAAATAAATAAATATCTGAATTATGAAGAGTTTTAAAGCAGGGTTAGATTAGATTATTATACTCTAAGCTTTGAACATCTTAAAGAGCATCTATAAACCCAACAACTAATCAATTAATCAAAGAGGTTTTGTTTCTCGATTTGCCACAAACTATTTAAAGAACAGAAATAACTTGAGGACCAAGATGGACCAAATTTAATTAAAAAAACAAACAAACAAACGCTAAATAAGGAAGAAAAAAGTGTCACTTAACCCTGAAAGCAGTGGTTTTGTAGTGACAGCCCCATGCTGTGGGGATGTTTCTCTTTAGTAAAGACATGAAGCAAAACACTGGGCAACGCTGACGAACAGCTGCAACAACCCTTAACCTGCAGCTAGAGATAAAAAGTTTAGATCAAAGCACATGCATGACTTGAATTGTCCCAGTAAAAGTCTATTCTTAAACCCAGTTGCTGTTCACAGAGGCTCACCATCTAATCTGACGGCACTCAACCTGAAAGCCTCTAGATGAGCAAAGCTTGTGAAGATATACCTCAAAAGCTGCAGCTTCAAACTAATGAGTCAGGTGTTAATTACAACACTTTCTAGACTTCTATTGTTATCCTCTGTTCCCCATTTCACAAATATGCACTACTTTCTGTTAGCCTGTCGCCTAAAATCTCAGTGAATACATTGAAGTTGGTAGTCAGTGGTCATTGGGTGCGTCACAGGAAGTGAAAATGTTCAGGTGGTGAATACTTTCTCCAAAAGAACATGAGCAAAATGTACACAACCTGTTTCAAATCTCTTAATCCACATTGGCAGAGCCGGAGATGAGCAGTGTGAACATGTTCATAATGCTAATACAGGCGGACGCTGCAGAATTGGAGGGAGAGGGAAGAGAGAGTTTGCACAGATGCATGACTAGAGATTATATTCGCCTGAATTACCACTTTCTCCATATGTTCCTTCCAGTGGACAAACACCAGCAAGTCGTCTGTGTCATTCTTTCAAATATGTAATCAGTTTATTAATTTCAGAAACTGGTTCCAGAAAAGCCGGTGAGAAATTATCATTAGCATTCTTTGTATATGTTCTTTTCTTTCTTGATGAATAGCCGTGCTTAGTCCTCCGCTTGCAACAATCCGAGCCCTCGTGAACAAGATGTCCTCCAGTGGTGAATAAAGGATTTGTTCAGGCCTCAATGGGCCAGTGGCTCAAGCTGTTCAACATAGGCTGCTGTAAATCACGGTCTGTTAAGAAGCTGGAGGGTAGGTGAGCTTCTGTCAAAGTCGAGGATGAAGCAGAATCATGATATGTGTGGCATGTTGTTCCTGCAGCTGACGGGGCGGGGAAAGGGGTCACCGGTACCTCTTGGGCCACCCGTCTTCTCTCTCCAGCTCCCATCTGTCCTGCTCCGACTGCATGTGCAAAGAATGAAAACGCAGCATCTGGCCAGTCAATAAGTTCCCAACTCAGCTTTAAAATACCAGATGTTAGTGGTTGCTTTACTGTAACAAAGCACACTCAACAACGAAGTTACTATAATCGCATGCAAAATGCTCTGAATGGTATTCCTTCTTTGGCCTTAAATGTGCTGCTTACCAAGGAGGCAAATCCATGGTCACCATGGTAGAGAAGCAGAATCTCAACATATAATAATGTGCTTTTATGATGTAAAACAAAACGGCAAAAACATTTTATAAACCAGAGTTTCTCATAGAGCAACAGAAGCAGGTTGAATTTAGGGTGTAAACAGAAAGATCTTACAATGAAGCGAGGGAAAACAAAGTATGCGATTACTTCAGCTCTAGCTTTAATTGAATTTTAATTAACTGGAAACTGGTTCATTTGGGGAGGTGTGAATGGACAATCAATCTCTGATGCAGACCAAAAAACCCCTAAAAGCCTAGATCTTGATTCAGTAGAAGTGAACTGTGAAAGATTTAATGCCAAATGGACCGCAGATCACTCCAAAATCAGGAAGCAGCGGGAGGCATTGTTACTTTGAAAAAACAACTTTAATCGGATTACAGATTACTCCTTGAAAAAGTAATTTAGATTACTGATTACTTGATTTGGAAAGTAACTAAGTTAGATTACAAGTTACTTTATTAGTTACTTTCAGTAGCTGCTGATAACAACCCTCCGCCACCTGTAAAAATTACATTGAGCTTTGCCAATACTTACTTAATTGCAAGTTATTTTATAATGATAACATCTGCAATGTGTCTCCACTTATAAGATTGAACTGAAGGGGAGATTGTGTAATGGTTACAACAGTCCAAAGAAAAAGAAAAAAAAACGTTAGTAATTTTTGCATTTTCCACTATTCCCTATAAAACTCTAAATAGGATTTTAAAGCCCCCTTCATTCCCCTTCTGTGTCACGGCCCTGTGTTTGCAGTCAGAGCGCAGCGCACAGCGCTCCTCCTGCGGCTCCACAACTCAGATTTGTGACACTTATCGTAATCGTAATGATTATTATGCCGTTTAGATTATAATGCGTTTATGTAGACGCTCATTTTTGGCCGTTTTCACGTTTATTACACTTTTCGTATTAGTCTCAATGTTTGCAGTTTTCTGGAGCACAACACAAAGCTCGATGTCATTCACAGCAAGTATATTAATGTGGCAATAATAGACACAGCATCATCCAGGAAGCAACTTTGGAAAAAACAAGCCCAAAGTCACTTATAATATTCGGACTTGGAGACAGAAACTCAAAATAGTTCCTGTTTTCCCAGCAACAAAATGCGCATCTCTTGCCTCCTTCCATTGTTTACATGGAGGGACTGTCGCATAGAAACTGCAGTCACTCCCCAAGACACAGAGGAAGTTAAATTTCTGGAGAAAATGACAAAAAATAGTAACGTACAGTGATTTAATCTGATCACTGGATTTGAAATAGTAACGCGTTAGATTACTCGTTACTGAAAAAAGTTGTCCGACATTCGATACAACGAACCAAAACAAACGCTGGCGGGAGAAATTGGTCTTTTACCAGCAATAAAACAGAAATCCTACAACCGCTAAAATCTGACGCCATTCTTTTTTGTTTACATTTTGTGAAGGAAGAAATTGAGCTCATATCTTCTTCAGAGGTTTTTGTCTCGTTTCCTTCAGTGGTTCTTTTTTGGGAGGAACCGCTTTTGAAAGGATTTGGTTCATTTGAGAGTGCAGTGAGAAATCGAACTGCACCAGGTGAAAATGTAACAAATGGTGCAATTTTGGTCACCAATCGAACCAAGTCCACCAAACTATCGTGTGCGAAAACACCCATAGAGTGTAAGTGCTCCAGGGTGTGATAACTGAGGACAGCTGCACTGACTGGCGATAAGAGAGAGATGTGCAGAGCTGGAAGCTCAACAGCTGAAGAAATGGACAGAAATCAGGAGAAATTAAAGCAAAAAGTCACTAAAAATACAAAATCTGAGCATCATCACATCACAGAACTAATCAAATACAGTTTAAATTAAATGCTGTTATAAATGGACCGATATACAGCTCTGGAAAAAAATAAAGAGCCCACTGCATTGAACCCTATTGAAAACCTTGTGGTTCTTCCACCAAATATTGATTTCTAAACTCTTCCTGAGTTAAAACATTAGTATTGTTGTTTCTAAATTAATATGAACTTCTTTTCTTGGCATTATTTGAGGTCTGACAGCACTTCAACTTTTTCAATATTTTGACCATATCTTATTTTCTGCAAATAAATAAAAAAATTTTGCTTGGACTTTCAGAGGCATGTTGTCAGTAGTTCATAGAATAAAATAACAATGTTCATATGTGAAAAAGTAAAGTGATTGTCCTCTGAACCTAAAACCTGTTTAGGCCACACTCCCAACATGAAAAGGTAAATTCAATGACAGTATTAGGACGGGTCCAGACAGTACAGAGACTGAAAAGTACTACAAAAGGCAGATAAGAGAAAGAGGCATCACATAACTCTTTTGCTTACTGCCTGACGTGACAGCTGGCAGGAGCATCCTCCCAGAACAAGACAGAAAGACCATCATGACAGCCATAATACATTTTGGCATGGTGCAGAGAGCTTTCCTGTACAGTTAAAAGAAGAAGACAACTGGAGGGTAAAAGAAAAAGTGGAAGGCACTCCAAAAAGCTGCAGTGGATGGACAGAATCTGGTAGTTGTGGACAGAACAACGACAAAATCCTATAAAACCTAGAAGATCCTTCAGTTCACTTACAGTTCAGATTCAGCTAATCTTAGTGTTGAAAAACACTCAAGGTGATTCAGTTAACTTTGCTATTGCTGTGAATGGCTATTTTTAAATGAGTTACTCCCCCTTTGATCTAGAGCTCTGGACAAACTTAAGAAATCACTGCAAAATTATCAGTTTCTCCAATTGTACCTTTTATAGCTATGTTTGAGTAAAAGGAACGTTGTTCTTTTATTCTATGAACTACTGACAACATGTCTGTGAAATGCCAAGCAAAGATTTAGTATTTATTAGCAGAAAAAGAGAAATGGTGAAAATAACAAAAAATTTGTGGCGCTTTTAGACCTCAAATAATGCAAAGAAAACAACAATCCTAATGTTGTAACTCAGGAAGAGTTCAGAAATCAATATTTGGTGGAATAACCATGAGGTTTTCAATGGGGTTCAATGCAGTGGGCTCTTAATTTTTCCCCACAGTTGTTTAATTATCTAAATAAATAAATAGTAAATTTATTTATAAAGTAAAAACAAGAAAAATTAAATAAATTATCATGCCCTATTGACAAAAAGGAGCAGGTAGAAGACACAAGATCTTAATATGAAAATCCAATTTCTTAAAATGAGTGTTTTTTTTCTTCTAAATTATTTAATGTCCTTTTTTTTTGCCAGAACGTAACGCCACAAATACCTTACACAAAAAAAACCCAACCTCTTAAGTAGTCAAACATAATAACACTTTCGTTAGATCAACAATTAGCTTTTTTATATTTTGATTTAAATATTGATGGTGTGTGTGTGTGTGTGTGTGTGTGTTGCTGTGCTTCACAGAACAGCATGCTGAGAGTGTCGTTGAAGAGAAGTGAGCCTGAGGGCTATAAAAGAAAAAAAACCACTGAACCCTGCTCTTTGCACTCATGTGCAAAGCATGGCAATTCCTCAGTCCACTGCACAGGCTTCCTATATTTCCTCATCCCTTCAGGCTGTGTGTTCTTACATACACACAAAAAAATTGTCCGCATATGGTTTCTCAGAAGATAGCACAATCCTAATAATAAGAGCTCTCATTAGGCAGCGGAACCTCTGACTTTCATCTACTATTATAACATGGTAGCAGAATTTGTGCTCACAGAGGCTGAACTAAGCCACTGAACCACACCATGTCCAATCTCAGCATTAATGCAAGCTGATATGTTACCTTGCAAGCCACACCATTTCATTTCAGCATTTTAATAAAGATGAAAGTCACATTATAACTTAAGCATTCTGCATTTTCAACGAAGCAGCGACCGAACTGAAAGCCTTTTCATTTCCCAGCTGTGGAATAACATCAGAAGCATGAAACTTAATCGCAAACGGACGTTGAGACAAACCGTGCAGGTTCATGAGAATCCATTTATGGTTTATGTGATGATTCTGTCTCTGCGTCTTGTGACTGCGCTGCATCATTTCTCAATAAAACTTAGGCTTTGGATTAACTACGTGTAACTATCATAATGTATGTGATGAGGAGGAATTATAAAAAATTTAGAGAAGCAAAGAGATTCTGAGAATTTGTTAAAATAAAAATTCCATAATAAGGTTTTAGCTGATTTATTCTGTTAAAAGAAGTACAAATAAACACAATACGTATGCTAACTTATCCCAAACTAATACCACAATCTACAAAATCGAAGAATTTATCTAAATAAGAAATTAAGCTTCAAAATAATAACCAACCTGAGCAAAAAAAACCAAAAACTAAATTCACTTTTTTGCTAATGTATTTTGACTCTTTATCTACAGTTCCAACAGCGTAACTTTGATTTATGATATCTGAAGGTAATTTGAGAGGAAAAGATTTTGGTAAAGTATAAAGAAAGAAGAGGAATTTAGAGGAGGAACAACTTTTGGGTCTTTCAGCTTTTGAAACCAAAGCTGTCAGAAAGTGTCTACATTGATCGGGTGGCTGTTTATTGTCTTGATGTCAACTTGACTTTCAGCTTTGACACGGTGGCGATTAATGCATGAACGGAAACCGATTTGTGATATAGTGCCAAATGTTACATTTACAAAAATGAAACGGGAAGAAATTGTAAATGTTTTTGTAAATGTAAGAATCCTCCATTTTGGTGTTTCACCAAACAATGCTCTAACAAATCAAAGCTGTTTTAAAAAATAAAACAAAATAAAAATGTTTGGTTCCCCACGGAACCAAACATTCAGCTTTGCTGCAAACTTTAGCATCTTTATGTCCTACTCTCTCTTTCTTTCAAGTAAAACAAATTTGCTTGTTTCCAAATTTACCTGTAACAGAAGGGCGCCCTGGGCAAAGAGCCATATCGTCCATAACAAAAGCCATCTCCGTTTTTACGTTATTGCTCATGACAAAAGAAACAAAAAAATTAAAACCGTAGCATATGTAGCGTACATCGTTTAGTTTCTATGGTATTAATTCAAAAGCTTTCAGTTGCTTCCAAAAGTTCTCCACCTCGTTGTGACTACATAAGAGAGCTGGAATCACTTGCGGCTTTCGTACTTGTTTTCTGACAGTGTTTACAGCTTTTCTTCTCAGTTTTTCAGCATCAGTCTGTTTTGAAACAGGAAAACAATGTTTACACTAAAAATAAATCAGGTACATATTATGTGGATGTGGCACTACTGAGAAATAGTAATGAACTCTTCCCCCAGGAGTTCCTCCACTAAACAGGTGCAAAATCAAACAGATCTGTCTCTGCAACAAGAACAAAAAGCTTCTCTGCTTTTCAATTTCTAAATTCAAGGTTAGCTTGCAACAAATATGTTATGAATTACTGACATGGCAGCACCAAAATAAACATTTGCACTCGCACTTTATACACGTGACAGTGGCTGCAAACAGGTGAACAATTGTACAACCGTACATCTTTCACCTCGAGTCAAATCAAGAAGAAGTGCAGCGGTTTCCAGACAATAAGTTCACAACAAAATGTTCTTATTTTCCCATGATACAGTGCTTACAGCGGTAACACCGGCTGACCAAACGTGCTGGTCAGTTGCTAGATGAGGGGCAATGGCCACCGATTGTGACATCATAGTTAAAATTTTTTTGAAATGGCTCGTCTTCCAGACACCAAAAATATTACCGTAATTTCCAAACTATTTGCCGCTACTTTGATATGGGATAGAATCATTATTTTCATAAAGTGATGTTTAATTAAGTAATTTTCTGAATTAGAAATCAACAAACTTTGACGACTGGCACTTAATTGTTCATATTTATTAAAACATTATTGGTGCTTTCACACCAAACGTGCAACGTGCGTCAAAAAACGCATCCAAGTTCGACGCCTGTGCACTTTGAATGCAGACGCTTGACATTTTGCATCACACCAAAAGTCTAAGTGGAGGCGCATCAGACATGTCAAAATCGCTCTAGCCGTTGTTTTGCGCTGCTGGTCTATTTGTCCGATGCGTCCATTCACACCAAACGCGTTTTTCTAACGCGCAAAATGCGTTTGGTGTGAACACACCATTAGTTAAACTTCTTCCTCCTGGTAACTGATATTGGGTTAGTGCAGTGCATTGTGGCATTCATAGTGTTTATAGCGGTAAACCTGTATGTGCATCTCAGTCCCAGTAAAACCCATCTGAACTAGTCTCACTCTCTCCTGATCAGGTTATTGATGAATTTTATTGACAATCTTCTCTTCAAAATGTTATTTTTCTTGGGGGAAAAAATGGAAATATATCTGTAGAAGTCGGATGCTTTTCACCCATTTCATAGTCAGAATATTTTCATGCAAAAAAATAAAAAATCTTTGGATTTCATTTTAGTTAATCCTTCAACAACTAGCAAAATGTTAATTTCATCATTTTCAGAATAAGTGGACCTTATAGTTCAAGGAAATAGATTGAACAAGTAAATCCAAGTAAAAAAGTCTGTTGAGTTGAAGTGAAACAAGGTGTGTGTAATACAAAGCATATTTGAGATAAAAAGGTAATTCCAGGGAAAAGGGGGAAAAGCAACATATCAGATGAGAACAAAAAACATTTTAATAAGAAGCTCTGCAAAAAGATTTTAGTGACTTAATCCGCTGTAGTATCCTTCAGTGCATTTCTTCATTAGATTGTAAAAGTTCCAGTGAAATTTTCCACTCAATAAACAGAGATCTCTGCTGTTTGCGCAAGAAAGAAAGGACAAATATTGCCTGCTGTCTGGGGACTTTACAATCCCACTCATTTAAATACAGAACATGTAAAAAAAAAAACAACAAAAACAAAACAAGAAACACAATATTTTGCAGCCTTTATGCAAATTTGACATTTCCCCTGCTGGTTCCAGGAAGCCAGGTTTCTGTTGACCACAGATACCTGCCTGTGTTGGTGCTGAGGTAGCAGCTGCCCCTGTTGCATTCAGGCTTCATTATTTGTTATCATCACATTAATATCAGTCTAATACAAAAATTACACTGATGCAAGTCTTAAAGCTGAGTTGCATGTGCACCAAATCTGAGCATTAATGCATATCTTTTGGCTGCAGCTTGGGAATGTAATTGTATTATTTGAGTTGTATTTTCTTTCACAGGGTTATATTGGGGGGGGAAAGCATAAAGATGCAGTCCTGACCTTTAATACAAAATAGCAATTTCATCAGGTTGTAATTGGTTTTCTAAATAACACGTGTTTCCTCTAAAACATTGCTGCAATATTTGTAACAAAAATGATATATTGAATGATATTTGCAACATTTGACATAAAAGGGAGCATGACCTGAACACAATTCATTTCTCATCTCTTCAAATAATTTTTTCTAACTTTTATCATCACAGTGTAACACATTCAGTAACTCCAGGCTTTATTAATCATCAAAACACATCTGAAACATAATTAAAGTCAGAATAGGGATATCTCTGTTGTGGTAATAGCTTTACCTAAACCTGAGTGCTATTTGTTGACCCACATCCATGAAAACAGCCTCCAGTAAATTGTGTATTTCAAAAGATGATCAAAGGCAAGAAAACACAGCAAACCTTGTGAGCAAAAGGGTGATGTTGATTAGTCTGACTCCAGGATTTAAAGGTGCAAGTGTCTGTTATTACTGCAGTGAAAATCTGTGGATATATCCTGATTTGATCAACAACATGGGATGACAGTGAAGAAGCAGTGAGAAGAATAATCAGAATTATTATAAAGATTAAATAAAAATATTTCCATGTTGGATTTAATAGTGAAATTGGATATTCTGATTATGAAGTGCTGATTAGCGATTAATCAAAACATAGCATGTTGCATGACTTCTGTTTGGGACGAGTGGAAATTATTTGCACAGCTCTAAGATCCAGTTTGTCTTTTAGCTCAGTAGTCCCTGAAAAAAAATCTAAAATCTGTTTTTTTTACTTATTTTATTTTAATCAGACAAGTTGCATTGGGTCCTCTTTAAAAAAAAACCAAATGGTCTTTCAACAACTTTTAAAATTAAAAAAACAAGTTGAGAAAATGTTTTAACCACTTAAGCCAACATGAAGGTGTGAGATTTTTAAGATTATATTGTCAAATTCTAAGTCATTTTAAAAATAAAAATCCAGATAGGAAAACCTCTAAGAGGAGAAAATACAGAGCTTTTAAGATTAAAAATTAATGATATTAATTTTTATAGTGATAGCATAAACTTTGTTGCAGTTCAATACCAGATTAGTTTTACTTACATTAAATGAAAAAAAAAAACAACAGCAAAAAAAACAAACACTTATAGCCTAAATCAGATTCATCTTCCTCGTCTCTTGGAATGACATTCACATTTTATACCAAAACACGAACCATCGTCCTTTTGAATATTAAGATACTTTTACATTTTTATAGTGTTTATATTTACACGTAAATGCTTACAGAGACACATATGGAGCAGGTTTACTGGAGATCCTCAACTCATATCTCGGAAACACAAGATATCAGAGTTAAATGTCTTTTACTCAAAGTGTGTATTAACTGATTGGAAACGTACAAATCTATTTCATCATAATCTGAATTTAGAGATTTTACGTAATGTTGGTGATCCTTACTGAATTACAAGAAGAAAAGTTTCACCTGATTTTAGGTGAGACTGTGAGGAAAAAAGGCTAAATGTGTTTTCATACGACGTATGTAAACATCTAGTTCTAAATGTCTGCAGAGCGTTGAATTCAGAGATCAGGTCAGCTAAAACCCACCGCTGTACTGTTGAATCATTGTAAAATATTTTGCAGTCAAAAATGGTGAAGTCCTGGCCCATTAGTGGCACCAACACACATTGGACGTCCTCTTATGGAAAACCTGTTCATTGGCTCTTCAAAATTAACATCACTCTACAGGCAGACAAACCTTTTACAGAGAGCCTGTCTCAACTCTACAGCAACTTCACTGTAAAACATCTGAAGTTGATTTAAGTTGAAAATGAAAGTCCACCTCCTGTCTTGAAAATCAATTCAAGTCAACAATACAATTTTATGGGTTTAAATCAGAAATTAAAATTCATGAAGTGGATTTAACAATAAGAGACAAGTTGTCTAAACATTGTTTTAAAGTTCATTAATCTTGAATTGCGAGTTGTAACTTGACCAAATAATTGTTTCACAATATGCAAGAAAATAAACTCCTCTCACCTAGTTAAAGAGACACATTTCTCTATTCTTTTACTCACAATATCAAGTTAAAACATTATTTTACTTTACAGTAATTTAAATATTCCATGAACAAAATTTCTGATCTGATACTGAATTTTATTAAACATCACAATGAATTCTGTTCAGAAACATTTAGTGTGAGCAGGACATTAAAATAAACATTTATCTTAATAACACAAGAGGCAGATCAATGTAACGCACTTCCATCTCAAGATACAAAAACATGCTGCTATGCATTCTGGGAAATAGTTCCCACTCCTTTCTTTTTTTTCTCTCAGTATTTTTATATATTCAACTCTTGGAGGTTTGACAAAATTAATGAAAAGTTGACACAGCTTACTGCTGTAAGTTTATCATTCACAAACTCACACCTTTAGGTTCAAAATCTAAAACTCACTAAATTTATTTGACTTAAAGAGTGGAAGATGGCAGACGCAACTAAATGTGGCTCAAATGTTTTACAAGCAGAGAAAACTCTGACGCCTAATATTGTCTTGGTGTCGCATGTCAACGCATCAGTAAGTCTTTCATTCATGTTCATTGAATGAAATGTCTAAACTTGTTCAAATATTAATTCAAATGTGTTTTGTTGACATAAACCAAATACCTCATCAATCATCTTTATCAAAATCATTAAGAACATTTTCCTCCACAATCTTTATTCTGATAGGAGTACAAGATTATTTTAAATTACTTCTGTTGTAATTCTGTCTCAAATAACTCCTGGATCTCTTTTAGTCACTCTGAACACTTTCCAGTCTAATCTGACAAACACAGAGTTCGAATGGTTCTGATGCAAGGAATAACATTTTAATGGTGACTAATAACAACTTTGCTTGCTTTGAGCAATGACTGCACTTGTAGAGCCACTGTTATGACGGCAACACACCCACTAGCGTTGCTTTGAATGAGTGGAACGTCAATGCAGCTCTTTCGTTCCTCAATCCCAGCTCATCTGAAGGAAACCAATCAGAAAGACAGCTGATTGGTAGAAAACAGGGCTTCTCCGAAGAATACGTCCTTTCTGCATCTTCCATGTTGCCTTTACCTATTTAAAAATAAATATTCATAAAGCCTTTTCATGTACGGCTCTGGAAAAACGAAGACTGATACTTCATTTGAGTAGAATCAATGACGCTCATTGGAAACCTCCTGGTTATTCCACTAAACATTGATTTCTGAACTCTTCCTGAGTTAGAACATCAGTATTGTTGTTTCTAAACTTGTTTTATTGCATCATTGGATGCACCTCAAATATTTTGACCATTTCTCATTTTGTGCAAATAAATAGAAAATGTTTGCTTTGAATTTCAGAGACATGTCAGTAATTCATAGAATAAAAGAACAATGTTAATTTTACTCAAACATATACCTATAAGGAGTAAAATCAGAGAAACTGATCATTTTAAGTGGTCTTTTAATTTTTTGCAGATCTGTATTTGTTCTTTAAATGTCATTCCTCCTTATAGATGTAAAATACATGTACTCTGGTGCTCAAAGTGTAAAAGCAGGAAAATCAAACTAGGACAACGATTAACATAAAAAATTAGGAAGCCCTCGGTCAGCAGATTGCAGAGTTTAACAGCAGCAAGTACTTGACATGAATCTTCATTGGGTTAAAACCTTTATTCATGCACTATTAATTGCTACAATTGGTAGCAGGGTACTCAGAAAACACTTTAATGTAAAAACATTATTTGCATACACACACACACAAGCATGAAATGTGATAGCTTCAATTTTGCTGATAATGTTTGTGCTCCCAAGGAGATAAATACATTGGATTTTAAAGACCTCTTTATGGGTTTAATGAACGCTTCACCCTCCAGGGAAAGCTATAGAGATTTTATAGGTCTTGAAAAATTACAGTTTGTTTATTAGTGTGATCATTCAGTCAGCATAAAATATGCCTTTTTAACACTAGGAGAAAATTGTTCTATTTTTTACACGAACACATGAAAAGGTTAGAAAATATCTTCACTTTTTTCTGTTGATTTTATTACAGTTTAAACAGTGAGTGTCTTATTTATATATACAGTATATGTATATATATCTCATCACGGTAAGTTACCCTTATTTCCCCTGACAGAATCAACAAATAGAATGAGGAAATGATTGTCGTTCTATCATTGTCTATGAAGACTTTAATATTGTGTTTTCCCCACAGCTTCCTGCCAACACAAGTCTATCAGCTCACCCAGGTGTGTGCTCCTCAGCTAATTAGTCCGCTCTTCTGGAAAATGTAGGCTTACTCCATGCCAGGAGCTCGGCAGTTAGCGTCTTCTAGATGTTAAAGCCACAATTAAGCTGTAATTTATGTTGGCTTCCACTGATCACTTGACGGGTGCCTTTCACTGTGTCTCAAACTTCATATTTATCATTCATGGGATGTTTGCAGAAGACCAAATAGCCTGAAGAAATATTTTGCTGCAACAAAGCAAAGAAAAGATTGATTCTTCATTTGAGTAGAATCAATTTTTCACCTTAGATAAGATACTAAAGGTTTCCGGTTTTCAAAATATCCAGTGGACCCAATTAAAGCATGTGTCTTTGAACGTAGCGCTATGGAAAAGTATTTAGATTTTCTGGTTTTGCTTTTGTGCCACTCTTTCAGATTAGCAAACAAACTTTAAAATCAGACAAAGACAGCCAGATTGAATACAGAAAGAAGTTCTCAAATTATCTTTCCAAAATAACCTAGGTAACCTATATAAACTCGATTGATTTATTTCAAACATATTTTTAAAAACAAGAAAACAAGCAATCAGCAGGTAGACAGCAAAAACATACACTTTTTTTAATCCTCTTATCTCAATTTAATGAAATATATTACTTACCAAATCAATAATTATCAAAACTTTGTAATTAAAATTATGTTATATTCATGGTGCTAAAGAACCAACAAATAAATTGTTACAAAGACAAAATGATTACAAACTAACTCATAACAAGACAAGAAAATCCACGGATAATAATTTTTTTGCTCTCATCTGTAAGCATAGTTTTTTTTGGTATAGATATATTTATTGAGAATGTACAACCAATTAAAATTTACTTTTAGTGTACAATAAGTATAGTTTTTCTTCAACCACAGTTGAGTATTTTTGAACACTAAATATCTGTTAAAATCATTGTTTTGTTTTTTGAGCGGTTGATAGATCGACTTTCTGGATTGAAACAATCAAATGTGACAAAAAATGCAAAAACAAGAATCCTTGAAGGGAGAAAATCCTTTATTTTTGCAGCTCTGTAGGTTTTCATGTCCACCTTCGTTGGTTTATTTGGATTCAGCCCCAACTCAAGCACGTTGTTAAACGGGTGACATATTCTGGGAGGTCGCCGATGGTAACAGGTGACAATGTTGCCTAGCAACAGGTGTGGCTTGAGACGGAGTCATGAAACAGTGGTCCATTATATGAAGAAATTACAGCAATAAACCCACCAGCTAGAATTTAAATAACACTTAAACAGTAGATGTTGACACTGTAAAACCGTTGAGCCACATTTAGTTGTGTCTACTGTCTTCTACTCTTTAAGTCAAATAAATTTAGAGAGTTTTAGATTTTGTCGAAGATCAACTTATAGTCTTGAGTTGTGTTAAGGAACAGAACGATGTCATGTAGATCTAGCCGTTAGTTGTTCACTTATTCATGTTGAGTTGTATTCTGCTTTGGTTTCTTCTGTTTTCTGGTTCAGAATTTTATTCCATTAAATTTCTTGATTGAATTTTCTTCATGGTTCCTCACTCAGACGTTCTCATT
Source organism: Alfaro cultratus (assembly GCA_903066825.1). Lineage (NCBI taxonomy): Eukaryota > Metazoa > Chordata > Actinopteri > Cyprinodontiformes > Poeciliidae > Alfaro > Alfaro cultratus. The sequence goes on from CAEFZX010018259.1 coordinate 34,115, forward strand.
CTGGTAATTAGTCTCCCATATGCACCTCGGTCCACCGCATCGTTTTTTCAGTTTGTCTTACTGTTGTTGTCTGTTCCTTGTGCCACAGTCCCAGTCTCTTATTATCGCTTTTTAAATTTTGCCATTTTCCATTTTGATTTACCTCATTTGGACATTTTTTCAGCTTTCAGTAACAACTTTTATGGTATTTTCTGCCTGTTGCACTCATTCTGACCCTTTTGTTTCAAATCCCGTTTGGGTTTGCACACCAACCAAACACTGACAGCTTCATAAATCTCAAACTGGGATTTAAAGGATCAATGTTCAACAATAATCATGTGAGTCTAGGGATTTTTGAATAGTCAATCCCAGTCCAAACTCACTTAAAACACACTTTGAAATAGTCTTTTAGGCTAGCATTAAAGCTAATTTGCTGTTAGCCAATCATTGCACTCACTCTTATTGTGTTTATAAACTGTATGTTGTCAGACATTTCTTCCTTTTTCTACCAACTAGCAAAACTTTCCTACAAAGGTGATTCAGAAGCAGTGGAAGTTTTTTTTGTAGCTGAATAGTTGCATCAAACCCAATCATGAGTCTATATTGAAAGCCCAAAAATCTTTTTTGTTTTTGGTCCATGGAAAATGCAAAATAATGTATTTTATTTTGTGTTTATAACTCATAATCCACCCATTTCAGAGCAATGATGTCATAGTCCCACCTTTAATGAAACATCAGTGCTTTGACTTCATGTGTACTTTTATTTGCTGTTGTGTGTCTGTGGCAGAATTAAAACACAACATACAAACTTTGTAAAGTCGCTGTAGTGCTTTGGGTCATTTTTAGTGATTTCATGTGGCTATTTCTAAAAATAGCACAGTGTTTGCAAGATAAATGAAAAACAAAAAGGTTGTTTTGACAGACTGTTGTCATATAATCATGGCTTACGTGTTCATTGGTGGCCATATTTACGTTCTCCACAACAAGCTGTCTAAGTCTGGAGTTCATGAGAGGGGCAGCAAAACGATTGACATTTTCTTATCTGGAATTGAGTTTAAAACATATTAAATTTTTACAATGTAAGATTTCTTGATACGTGGAGCCTGTCGGATAACTTAGTTAGTGCCTCAAAATGAAAAGCAGTTGATGAAAAGCAACCATTGACTGCAGAGACATCCAACAGATGGAGCTCTTGTGTATTAAAACGATCTGCCTTTTCTCTGAGAGGACATGGATTGTTTTACAAGCTTTTTCTGCGCCACAATAACACATCTGAACAAATATTTCAAAAACTGTGTTGAATAAAACAAAGGCAGTCCCTCGCAAACATGAGGTCCTAAAGTACAAAGAGCTCCTGCTAATGTTTTTGTAAAAATGTGGCATTATTCATAATGTCAAAAATAACTTGAAGGTCAGTGGCATTTAATTGTGTTGTTTTGTTTTTAGGGCATCACACACAAAGCGAGCTGCCTGTTCGGAGTAAAATTGGCTCTGACAAACTAATACGATGCCATCTACTCCTTTAGTGGTTTTCATGCACCAGATGTGTCTGCATGCTTTTTATTCACATTTGGTATTTAGCCGTGGCGTGGACTGTGAGCTTTCATTCCCTCTGTGAGACTGTAAATAACTCCAGCATCCTCGGGGGATGACAACATAAAACAGTGCTGTTAGTGGACCACAGCGTCTGCCAGAGGCTGAGCCCAAACAGGGGCGCTTCACTTCTGCAAAACTAAAACTAATATCCTGCATATATGGTTCTCTCACACCGTAAAACACAAGCTTAACTGGAAACAAGCATACAAAGCAAGTAAAGAAGTGAGAAGTGCAGGAACCTCGAGATTTCCCGAGATTCCTGCACCTTTTATTTTTCAGAACCTACATGGGTGTTTTCACATTTGATAGTCCTACAGACTCCGTTTGATTGAGAACCACAACTGCATCATTTGGTATATTTTTTTCTGGTTCGGTTCGCTTTCACACCGAATTGTGTAAAACAAACCTGTTTAACGCCTCGCCTGTGGGGGCGCTGCACCAAGAACCACTGAAGGAAACGACATGAAGGAGACATGAGCGCAACTTCCTTCATCACAAAACGTAAACAAAAACGGATTAGCATCAAATTTTAGTGGTTGTAGGATTTCTCGTTTGTATTTAGTAAAAAACAAAACCATTAACTTTTTGTCCCGCTAGCTTGGATTCTCGTGTTGTTTTAGGTGTTTTTAAGCTTCCCGCTTTCGCATCGGTCTGGATAAGGGAGAAATGGGAAGCAGAGAACTGGGAAGGGTGAGAGGTGATCTCGCCAGAGCAGAGGAATGAATGTAAATAAGTGTTAAAATGAAGTGAAGAGCTTACTGGTTGATGAGAGCTAAAACCCGCCATGGAGGAGTGGAACCCAGTTGGTTTGTGTGATGATTAGAGATCCAGATGAAGGAGCCCCAAGAGGCTTGGAGCTGAAAACATGGAGGTAATACTGGAGACTTGAGCTGGTGGAACGATGAGAGCATTAGAGAGTAGACAGGTTGGCTTGTTAGAGGAAGGTGGTAAGGAAGAGGAGCCAGTCGTGAACATGATCCAGAACCGTCACCATGAACAAGGACGTCCAGGAAAAATGAGGAGAAGCAACAAAGAGACACAAGTTACTAAGAAAGTTAACTCTTATTCAAACAGAAGCTGCGTTTCCATTGCAAATGTGTGAAAAACCTTGTTTATATTCTGTTAATGTTGATGAAACTAAATTTTGCAATTGCAGCATTTCCTTGAACTAAGAATCTCAATTAAAATCACATGTGAATAAGTTTGTCCAAGCGATAAGTTGTTAAAAAAATCATTGTCCCACCACTTCCTGTCGTCTTTATCATGTTTTTTTTCACCAGTAACATATAGTGAGAAAACAGCGTATCATTGGAGTTTTGCAAAATAAACAAATTTTGGTGCAGCTGAAAAATCACCTCATCCGAACACAAAAACTTTTCATTCATTAAAGAATGAAAAGTTTTTGTGAATTTTTTTTCGGGAGTTTTTTTTTTTTTTGTTTTGTTTTTTTGTTTTCAAAATTGTCGCGTTTCCATTAATCAAATTTTATTTTTATCATTTCAATTTGTGCAATTATATGGTGAATGGAGATGCAGTTACTGACTGGCGGCGATCTCATATCCTTCACCCTCCAGTGGAGAACCTGCAGCTCTAAAACCAATAGAAAAACCACAATAACCTGGAATCCTGACACAATTCTTCAACCAAATCCCCTCATTGTTTTCAAAATGCACAGGAAACTTCTGCTGTTTCACAATTTCTCATTTTAGTTTAACAAATTCTTCCTTCAAAATTTTATCAAATTGTCTTTTTCAGTAGAAAACACTTGGGAAATGTAATAATCAGTAATTTCCTTTCATCCTGTTATGATGAAAGTTGTTCGGGTTTCAACTAAAGTCACATTTCAATCGCCCTCCCTGACTTGACTTGGCACTTGTGTTCGGAGCGGCTGAATTCACTTTTAAATATGCCTTTTCTCTGGAGGTCCCAGCCCCTTGTGATGTGACCCGCATGACTAATTCCTTTTAAAAGGGAATAACATGCATTAGGACTCTCCTTTTTTTTTCCTTCTATTTGCATAATTTTGTTTGGCAACTTGGCAAGGAGCCATTAACGGTACCGAGACACACACTGTAAAGGTTAGGGGCTGGATTCGGATCGATACTTTTATTTCAACATCTCTGAGCTCTGAATCGGTGATGCATTCCTTGATTCAGATGCTTGAGATAAAGCAACATCTTTACATTACATTTTTTAAAATCTCCTACAGACATTTCACTCAATCAGTAGTCTTTTACTTTGTTTTTTTCTCATTTGTGCTCGTTATTGCTTCAATTAGACGCTCTCTTGAGGTGACGTTAAAACATGTGGTCCAGCTGTGTGGGAGAAAAACCGACTGCATTCGGGTCAAGAAGTGAAAGCGCGACCAAAACAAGTGGATTACGCAGCAGGGAGAGGTGGGGGGGACACAGGAGGATGACCGGGAGAAGTTGTGTCTAGCGCCAGTCAAGAGGAAATAATCACAATGTTACCTTCTCATGGAATATTAATCTCCCTTTTCCTATTTTAGTCCGGCTTTAAAAATAAAAAGCTGCCTTTCCTCTTTACCTTTAAGGCAGCAAGCAAGAGTATTTTTGTTTCTATTACTTGTTTTTGACGGCTGTATTACTGCTGATAAGCAGGGCTGTGTGAGCTGATCAAGTAGTGAGACAAGCATTCAGAGGAGCAGCAGCAGCAGCAGCACAGCAGCAGCGCTGTAGTCACAAGGAGCCGTGGCAGCCGAAGCAGCAGCAGCACTATCAGTCACAGCGCAGGCAGCAGCAGCGACAGCAGCAGCAACAAACTCTCTCCCGTCTTTCTCTCCCCCTCTTCTTTCTGGAGTTGTATCCCGCACCGAGGACAAAAGCCGGGGAAGTAGGAGGGAAGTGATCCAGGGCTGAAAGCTGCCATCAAGAAGAAACAAAAACGCAGACCTGGCTGCCCACATGCCTATCGAATTTGTTTGCAAAATCAAATTTGCAGAGGAGGATGAGAAGCAGAAAAGCAAGCAAGATGGGGATAAGGAGAGCCTGATCGAGGAGAGCTGTACGCCGCCGGCCAAAGACTTGGCAGGGTTTGCTAACTCCTGCTCCCTCCATGGGATCAACCACATCTTCGTCTCTGGCCGCCTGGGGATCCGGCAGACTCTCTGGGCTCTTGCCTTCTTGACTTCTCTGGCGCTCTTTCTGTACCAAGCGGCCAAGTGTGCCATCTCCTACCTGGAGCATCCTCATGTGACGGCGCTGAACGAAGAGGCAACCCCGGAGATGGTCTTCCCTGCTGTGACCATCTGCAACATCAACCGGTTTCGCTTCTCAGCCCTCACCGACGCAGACATCTACCACCTGGCAAACTTGACGGGTCTGCCCCCCAAGAACAGGGATGGGCACAAACCCACTGATTTGATGTATCCCGCACCTGACATGCAGGACATCTTCAACAGGACGGGGCATCAGCTGGAGGAGATGCTGATGAGCTGCAATTTCAGTGGACAGAACTGCTCAGTTGAGGACTTCTCTGTGGTGAGTGCCAAACTTTTGGAAAGTTTTGCTGAATTAAATCTATGCTTAAAACTTTTACAGTTTTCTCAAGTAAGAAAATAAGAAAGAAAAAGACAGAGAGGGGGGAGAGTGAATCTCTTTTCCTTTATGTCCAAACTGACCAGGAGGGGAATGTGATTCCCAGGATGCAGATCTGCATGCAGAATTCATTGCTTTTTGCTGGATCATTGAGCTGCATCTCTCGCTAAGTTCCAAGAAGCAACAGTGTTTCTCGTCAGACCAGATCCTCTCATGTCAGAGAACGAAGTCTGCTTCCTACAAATGGAAAACACAGAGCTGTCACAGGCATTTGTGCACTTTTTTTTTTATCTTCCTGCAAAACAAACTGCACTTTAACGCCACCGCTACGCCAGGCGGCTGAGAGCGGATGGCAACAAAATTGTTATAGAAATTAGCCGTCTCTCTCTGTCTCTCTTTTTCACGCTCTCTCTCTCTTTTTCTCTCTGCCTGATATCGTAGAGTGAGAGCCGCTGCCTCTCTATCCCGCTCTCCCAGCTCTTGTACCTTTCAGGAGGAGAAGGAGTAATGCTTCTTCAATGTTGTATTTCAATCCTGCTGCTGTTAGGATTAAATATTTAAAGACTGACATACATGATTTTTGCATTAGCTAGATTGACTAAAAGGAATGAAACAATTTCCATGAGAGGCAAAGAGTGTTTATATGCAAGTGTGTGTGTGGGGATGGAAGAGATGGGATCAGGTGAAGGAAGGGCAGTTTGAGCCTGTTGTCTGTGGGATGTTTATTTAAGGCATTGTCCTTACAGGAGATGGATTTCCCCTCCATCTTCCCTCCAGAAATATTCAATTGATATAGAGATGATAAACTGCAGGTGTCACGGCTTAATAGGGTATGTTGAACACTGATGTGGTCACAAAGATTCGGTCTTATCCCTGAGATTATGCATAATAAAGTGCTAGGTTGAACCAGCCAAAAAAATAAATCTCTGTTTCGTTTTTATCCCTGCGACTCTGGGATATTTATTTCTTTGTTTTTGAAGTGGCCTCTCAGATTCGGATGCAGAATTACCTGTGACATTAAAATGGATGCCCCTTGAAGAAATTTCCACAATTGATCAATCAGGCAAAGGAAAATGTCAAGCTCCTCAGGGGAGCAGGAAAGTTTGATCAAATTCTATCTGAAGTAAGAAAGGACAGTGAAAGTTATATATATGTAGCGCGCTTCCCCACTCCTGGTGGATTCACACATAAAAGACATCCAGTAATAATTCCTCCCTCGGACTTCATCACAGATTGCAATCCTGTGGAAAGTTTCCCCCCAGACTATGTTTTGTCTCCTGTCAGCTGTGTGATATGCATTTTTTGCCTCTGGCAGTTCGATCCTTTTCAGGCGGCTTCACAACTCGCGCTCTCTGCATCCTGGTGGGGAAACACAACTTGTGGAAACAAGATGTCTGAGAGCATCTTGTTAAAAACAAAATTAAACAACTGTCTTGACAATCTGTGACAAGACACGCCTACAATAAACTATGATTTGATTGGTAATTGAGTTTGCCTCTTAATTTCCCATAATTTTCTTAGATTAGTTTTAGTGTTTTAACAGGCGATCCACTGGAAACTTTGATGCACAAATGCAATTTCTTCATTTTGTGTTGCTTCCAAAACTACTAATTTTACCAACCTCTTTCTGCTTGTGCACTAATTCAGATTTGAAATCAGCAGTTCACACTAGGAAACTGGAAACCTGATCGGCGTACTCCAGTTATTCATCTTTTATATTAAAAACCAATTAATGGCAGTGAGCTCCCTATTGATCACATGTACAAACGCATAGATGAGTCTCGTACAGTTCAGCCATTATTGCTGTTCTCCTGCGACCCTCCTTCAGGATCCGCTCCTGTTAATGTGTTTTTGTTCGATCGATCATACAGGGAGCGACAGATGTTTTATTTCAGTAAAAAGCTCTGTGATTCTGTGGCTCTCAGGAGAGAGAAGTGATGAAATAAATACAGCGTCTGTGTTTTCTGACATTCTAGGCTTTGTAAACAGATCCTGACCTCTGTCATTGCATTGTGTGTTACATTTGCCTTTCTTGAATCAGGAATGGATGAGTTCATATTTATATTGCTCCATGTGGTCGTTAGTCAGAGATATTCCTGCATATATTTCCAGTTTTTTAATCTCAGATTTCAACAGTATTATTTTTTTCAGTCCAGTTTAAAGGACACATAAGTTTACCTTCAGTTTATAGTGAATATGTTTTGCAGAGGTCAGTCTTTAAAAAAGGAACCTGTAAAAACTACAGACAGTAAAGAGCTGGAGGCATAGATATGTGCATGTATGTAAAATTATGGAAATGTTTCAGTGATGTGTTTATGCAGATCTTCTTTGGCTCGCTTTTAAATGAAAATATGACTATTTATTTATGTTAATAAATAAATGTCTCTGCATCTGTACTTTTCCCTTCAGGATTTCCAGATTGTTTTCAGGATTCCTTCACAGATTTTTTGTTGCTACTTTATAAACATTTGCGAGGAATTTAGCAATATTTTCTTATATATGAAATTAAACGTGACTTTCGTTACTCACCATATTGCTCATAGAGTATAACTTGACATTGAATAAGGTGGAGAAAGCAGAGTAGTAGAAGAAGTACTGCAGGTGGGAGTTAGCATCACTTAAACCCAATGGTTTTAATCATTTTCAGCAAAATAAATTGCACATTTATGCATTATAAAAATGATGACTGGATGTAACCTTTTGAAAATGAAATAGGAGGTAACATCTCAAAATATAGGTGGGTTTTTAAATGATGTGTGTTTACCATACCTATCCAGTCCTGGAAAATAAACTTTTCCACACTTTGCTTTGGTTCTCCATCGTTAATTTTAAATGAATAAAGAGTTGGAGATTTAAATTTGTAAAGTTCTCCGTTTTATGGATGGATAAATCTTTTCATTTTGGGCCTAATCAAAAATCTGAATGTTCTTAAAGGTCCAGTTGTGCCAGAATGTATTGATAAAAACCATTAAACTGTTAAAATACCATTAAATAGCTGTTGGTTCCAGCATTCAGTAAGAGTTTCTTAAAATTAAATAATATTGACCATCTTTTCACACTGGTCAGTACATCCAGGATTTCTTGATTGTTTTTGTGTTTTCTTTTGCAGTCAAAATCACAGATTTTGTGGTGCTAATTTTGAAATATTTGTGCTCATGTATGATGTTAAATGTGACTTTTTATCAATTGCCGTATCAATCACAGACTATCGAGTAAGGCTGAGGCAGCAGCCAGTTAAACCAAATGTTTTTGGGCAATTTTGAGAAAGATCTGAAGAAATGTGGTGATCTGTCGATTTTGTGTGAGTTTTGCAGATTTGTGAAAAACTAGAGGGACGTACTGATGTAATTTGGAGTCTACAGGGCCACATTTAAAGCCACGGCCTCGAGTTTGACACATGCGATAAAGTCTAAAAAAATTGTTCCATACTTATCCGAAACTTCCATCAAAGTCCATTAGTTTCCAGACTGTGTGGCAACACCTACTTATTGTACTTGGTTAGCAAATGTTGTTTTAAATGCGTCTTAAAATGTCCATTTTTAATATTAGTTTACTCCAGAAAGCCCTTCTTGACTCACGGTACAAAAACATAAATCACAAAGCAAAGCGAAGCCCTATGACCGTTCTAATTTATGGCAGGAAAATCAACGGTCATTTTATAGAGAAATTAGTTTTGCTCCTTTCGCCATCACAGACTGCCATGATTATTTGACGTAGGTGAAAAGACCATTTCTTATAATTAAAGATAGCATTATTGACTTGGATTAATCTCAGAAGATAAAGATGATTCAACAAGCCATGAATAAATAGATTAATATTTTTCTCCCAGTCTGACTCCCTGAATAATTGTTGATCTAGTGTTTAGAGCTGTCACAGAAATGAGCAGCAAGCCCTTTGTTTTTTATTTTTTTAAGCAAAGCGATGAATTGGTTTGCTCTGACTCTCAGCTGTGTTTGCTGCTGCATTATCAGATTTTGCTCTCAGCAAGGACAGATCCCCACTGCATATATTCATGGAGATAGCTGAAACACCTATGGGGTGGCATTTGAGGTGATCTATAAAAACCTGTGTTAACGGGGACGGCACTGAAGTGCTCTTCGACTTCAATTTGTCATTTCACTGACTGAAGCCTCTGTTGTATATTTTATAGATAATTGAACGTTTAATGGTAAAAGGCACGGGCGATGTTTATCCCGTTTACCCTGTTTTTCTGTCCCTCACAGCAGAAAAGGACCTTAAACTACATAAATGTAATTTTACAATATAGAGAATTGGCACAAAAGAAGGAATCTGAAGTGCTGCCCTTGTGTGGGTCATCAGAACAGAAAACTATGATTACAGAGTGAATAAAGGCTAAATGCTTTACACTTATAGAAAGGGTTTTTTCTTTTTTTACATCACAAAGAGTCATAAGTATAATCATACAGATATAATGGGTTGGTATCTTTGCTGTATGATAACACTGAGTGAAAATACAGCAATTTTACGATTTCAACTATTTCTACTTAAAATGCATGACTGATTCACTCTCATCTATTGTATTTTAATAACATATTTATGACAAGTTTTGAACAAAAATGCTACATTTCTCATGTTGTTTCTTCGATTTTCCTTTAAAAAACCTTTAAGACCTAATTTTCAAATCTCCGCCTGGATATTTTTGCTTATTTTAACTGTACGCAGTTCTTTAAATGTCCTGTGAGTAAATATTTTTGCCCATTTCTCCATAGCAACTGGAGCTGTCAATATCTGGCAAGTTATTTTTGCAATGTACCGTATAGGGTTTCATCAGATTCAAACATGCTCCCTGCAACGGCGTGAGTGAAATTACTGTAATAACTCGAAATTGGCTGGAAAGCACAACATCGCCCCTTTTCAGAAACTGTTGCACAAAGTAATGCAGAGTTACGGTACCGCAAATCTGGCTTGTAGAAATGTGTCGTCTGCGACACATTTCGGCCGAGACATGCCATAGAAAAAGTCATTGACCTGAATTTTGTCCTTCTATACAAAGCAGAGAGTAAATGCTGCCCCTCCCCAACCTGTTTCTGAACACTGCTCGCCAGCTAGTAGGAATAAGGTCACTACAAGTTCCCTTGATTGAAACCAAAACCAAATTTGACTGAAGAGAAACATTTCCTACGATAAAAAAGCATGGACTGCCATGGTGTGGAAACTAAAAAAGTACCTGCCTTTACTTTTAAGAAGGAAATTCAACTTTAAGACTGCAGGCAGTAAAGTAGAAGCTGCACGTCTTTAAAGCCTCCAACCTAAGCTCAATTTCCCGTTTATTATCAGCTTTTTATATCCCCCATGTTCCTCTACAAAGAGCTACTCATCAAGCTCAACACACACGCAACACATGCTAATAAATAAATCAGCTGCTTTATAACTTCTTTTAATTAAAATCATGAACAAATAAATAAAATTTCCTCTGTGTCAACAATAATTAACATTACTTTAACCATATTAATGGGTGTTTTATTACAGTAGTGGCAATTGGAGTATTTTGGTGCTTATTTATTTAGCAAAATATTTTGTTTTTATTTTTCTGAATATTGTAACTACATGGTCTTTTTACTCCAATTTATTATTTCCAAAGAATCGCACACAAACCTTTATCTATCAACCAAATAACGTTTAAAATCACACTTATATTGATAGTTAACGAACAAAAACCACATGCAGAAACTAACAACTGGCTGATTAAACACAGTCCTGGGACACTGATTGTTTTAATTTCTATTTCAGAAAATAAAGTCTATAAAATATTCCTGCTCTGCCTAAATGTACCTAACAATAGTTCTGATGAAAACGTTTATTCTCTGCCTCCAAGGACGCTGAAAGCAAAAGTTCACACTCGATTTGATTCATTTAATTAATATTTCCACTAAAGATAGCTGATTTTATTCATGTGTTTGAATAAGCACTGCAAAGTAGTGATATTTATCAAAGCAGACGAGTGTGAATGGTGAATAATTGAAGGTTAGCAGAAGGAGTTTAAAGTGGAGATGCCTCTAAATGTAACACTGGTAACATACAGCTAGTAGGAAATAGCTAACCTATAATCAAATCAGCATGATCTTTCAAAATGAAGAAATCTAGGCCACCTTAAGAGCTGCTGTCAACTAACATGTAAAGATTTAGAAATCTCTCCTGGTTTTTTATTTGACGTTGACAGGCAATGCAAAACCAACATCTGATGGTTTTAAAATGATAAAATATTTATCCAAGCTTAAAAGTGGGATAAGGCGGGACAAGAATCGGTTCATGTGATAAATATACATAAATATACTTTTAAAGTAAGTCAACAGTGGGAAATAATAAACATCATGACGGGTCAGTGTTTGTTGTTTCTTAGAGCATAGATGAATAAGCTTTTTAATTTCTCTGAGGTTGTGTTTTATGTTTTAAATAATTTGTTTACAAGAGTTGCAGCTCACAAGATGTTTCTGGTTTCTGTTGCAATAAATCAGAAATTTCAGCTACAATTTTCTCTTTTTGTCATCACCATTCAGTTATACTTTGAGAAAATATGTTATGGTGCGTTCACACCAAACGTGTTCTGAGCATCGGGCTCGTTTAGTTCACATTCAAAGTCTATGTGGAGGCCCGTCGAGGGCCGTGGAGGCGCGTTTCACACATGTAGCACGCTGCGATTTGGAGCGTTTGACGGGGCAAGAGCATCCAACGCATTTGACAAACAGGCCGGCAATGTAGAACAACGGCTAGAGCGATTTTGACACGTCTGATGTGCCCTTGATGTGCCTCAACTATGGATGCACAATATTATCTGCATGGTATTGGTAGTTGCAAGTTGGAAGTGTTGCATCATTTTCAGCCTCCTTTTTAGCATTTGCACTTGGGAGCAGACTACATTGACAAAGAGTGCAGTATTTTAATTCCACAGTAAAGAAAGCCATATAGTTATAAGTAGGTATAGGAAAACAATATCGGTATTAGTATCGTCTATTGACCAGATGAGTTTTAGTATATCGGCATATTGGATATCCAGTCCAATATCGTGCATCGCTAGCCTCCACAAGGACTTTGAATGTAAACCAGATGCGCAAAACGCTAGGTGTGGAGCAAAATGTGAAGTGTCTGCATTCAAAGCGCACAGGCGTTGAAATGGAAGCACCGGATGTGTTTTTGGCAGGCTTAAGATGTTTTTATGTAGTTAAAGTCAAATTGAAGGTTGATAATTTGATGTTACAAAACCTCTCCTACAGTGAGTACTTGTTCCTTACCACTCCGGTTTTCTGACGTATCTTTCTACCAAAGTAATCTGATGTAGCCACGATTCCCTCAGTGAAACAGCAATGGTCTCAGAAAACTACCTTGGTTCCTGTCAGAAAACACATCTAAACATTGACATTTTTTAATGACAGAATATTAAAGCCTTGGACGACGTCATTTTTCATGTTTTAAAGCTTAACATCCAGAAGATCTGACATTGGAACCTATTTGGACCAATGTCAGATGCATCTCGCTGTGAGAGTGACATCCACTTCCCTAGTGGGTTAAACGTCTACACACCACTTAGCAGCACACCCATGCATGCACCCGCCCACACCCACCCTCTCCAGCTACCAGCCTCTCCCCCTGGTGGGGAACACGGAGTGGAGGAGCGTGAAAGTGACTGGCTATCTTGACTTGCTTCGTCTCCAGCAGCCTGTCAATTAGCCATCCACAGTTGCTCCGCTGTGGGAGTCCCTGCAGCTTAACATGCTGTCTGATATCTGATCCTCACACGCCCAACCCTGGAGACCGGCACGGAGTATCATCACGCCTCTCACAACCCATAAACAAACAAATTCATGCCACTTTTTACATGCCTTTCCCCCCTTTTCCAACCCAAAAGAATCCGGAGGAGAATCTCCAGCTCCTCTTCCTCCTTCTGTGTATCAGTGGAAGATGAATTGCAGTACAGTGCAACTGGTCGGCTGCCCCCTCTGATATGCATCACCGCTGTCTAATCAGATGAAATCCACCTGTGGCCAGAAACTAGATAACGGCAATATGCAAACAGTTTATGTTTGGGAAAGGTTTGCTTTTTCTCTCTCGCCGGCTGTCTGTGCCAAGAGCTTGATGAGGAGAATCTGCAGCTGGGGTAAGGCTTTTAACTCCACGATAAAGGCTTCCGATGTTGTGCTGCAGCTAAACCCCCTTTCTCTAACCCCTGGGAGTCTTTTACTCACACAGACATTTGTCTCTCTCTGACAAGTCATACACCAAGCTGCCGGTACTGTTAATGCGGCTGCAAAGACACACACAAGCTTTCTACCTGCACGACACACCAGTGTGTGTCGTGCAGGTAGAAAGCTTCCCGGGACAAACACACAAGTCTCATCACAGATTGAGAGAGTCGGCTCGCAAGATTGATCATGACTCCTGACTGGGTGCCCCTCCCTCTCTGGAGGATCGATACATCCTTCAGTCAGATTGCTTCCCTGCCCTCCCTCCACCAAGCCTGGTGTGACTAATTATCTTGTGTCTGTGTTTTGGGCCCAGTCTCAGCTGCATTTGTTAATGCCGTGAGGGCAGGCGGAGAATCTGATCTTTAGAACAAGATATCTGTTTATTTTAGCTTATATCCAGCTCATATCAATCAATATACACTGTCTACCGTTTTCCCAAAAGATGCTGAAATTACTGAGGGAGATGAGATGAGTCGCATCTCATCATGCTGAGGACGAGGAAGTGTTGAGGGTAAGCAAATCAGGATTTAAAGATGTAAAAATAGAAATATTTTTGTTGTCTGTGAGGACTTTAGATGTCTAAGTATCAAGTGATTAAAAAATGTTTACAGCAGACAATTAAATATTTCATGTATTTAAAACAAACAGCATTTCTGTTTCCCACCACAACTTCTGCTAAATATTTTTGCTATTTAAAGCTTTAGTTCTATTATTTAATCCATTTAATTTGTGTCATTTGTCTTAAATGTTTAAGGAGCCTGAGGTTAAATCAATGTCGGCTATTTCATCTTTATCTTCATGGCAGACAGTCAGACAGTGTTGGTTTTAACTATCAATTTGAAAAAAGTTACCCATCAGTTGCCCCCAGGAGTTTTTTATTATTTATTCCTTTTGACAATGATTCGAAACAAAACACAATGGGATTATTTTACGCTCAGAAATGCTAGTAAAAACTGCTTTAAATTTATGAAACATTTAATGTTGTTGTAAAAATTTGAAAAGGACGCTTCTAAAGCTTTTTCCAATGGGGAATGTCTCAGATAAAGAGAAGCACAAACAACAATGTGCAATCAAGTCATCCAGTGTTTTTTTTAATCAGTGCTTTATTGGAAAAATTTGGTGTCTTTAAACTGAGTCTAAATCCCAGAAACACACAAAAGCTTACCCACTCTGCATGAAGCACCTTTTGTGAAGTTTCATTATGCTCCGTGAAGTGCGCCAGGGTGTTTTGACATTTCTGGTAGACTCAGTTTGATTGAGGACCAAAATTGCAATTTTATTTTTACATTTTCAACTGGTGTGGTTCACTTTCACATTTTCACAAGCAAACCAAACCCTTTTTGTTCAACCTGTTCCCCTCCTGTCCTGTGGTGGCGTTGCACCAAGAGAAACTGAGTGAAACAAAAAAAAAACTCTGAAGAAGGCATGAGCAGAATCTTTCTTTACAAAAATGGAGTGGCCTAAGATTGTTGTGCCAGAATGTATTGATAAAACCTGTTCACAAACTGTTAAAATATCAATTAAGTCTTAAAATTAAATAATATTAAACATCTTTTCAGTCCCTCCAGGATTTCACAATTGTTTCGTGACTTTCTGCAATAAAAATCAAATTGTTTGTGGTACTAATTTGGAAATGTTTGCGCTTATTTATGTCGGTAAATGTGACTTTTTATTACTTGCTGTATAGATCGTGGACTATAATCTGATACCAATTAAGGCTGAGGCAGCTGTTTAGTACAAGTAAGAAAGTTTTTGACAATTTTTGAGAAAAATCTGCAATAAACTACTGGTTCAAAAAAGTGTGTGATTTGTTGATTTTGCATAAATTTCCACAATAATTCACAAGAAACTGAAGGGACTGATTGATATTGTTTGGCAGTAAGCAGATAAAAACTGCATTGATTTGATTGATAAAATAATATTTAAACACATTTAGTGTTTAGGCTAGAATTTAGAGGACCACGTGAAAAATTATGCCGGGCCTGATTTGGCCCACGGGCCTCGAGTTTGACACCCATCTCACGCATCTTTTTGAAATGTCCAAAAAATCCATCACAGCCTGACTTAGCTGGAGATTGAACAGTGTGCTCCAGTATCAGATCTGTACTAATATTATAGTGTTTCCAGCTTAATGCTGCATAACTTCACACGCCTCAAAAATTAGAAATATCCTTTATGGTCCCACTGTAGGGGAACTTGGGAAATTCAAGTCAAATCTGACAGAACTTTTTAATTTGGCTGTTGAAAACAAAGCTCTGTGTTTATGTTTAACTTTTATTTTGATGCCTTCTTTCTCTATATACTCTTTCAGTCTCGCTAATGAAGGATGCGGCCTTTTAAAACTCATATCAGCCATTTCTTTTATTTTACCTTTCTCTGGTGAGATTTCTAATCAGTTGAATTCCTTGGTGTTCACATTTCTGATTGTTTGTCACGGTCATTAAACTCTTTAGAAACTATTAAAAAAGGCACAATGCTGCTTATGCTTTTTTACAAATCAACACTTGAGAGCATCCTGGCTTATTGTATTTCTATCCACCTTATTCCTGGGAGGTTTACTGTGGAAGCGGTTATGGGTCTTACTTCCGGCGCCCACCGGAAGTAGCAGTATTTCATTGTAATTTGTAGGGTTTTGCTAATCTATATTCATGATAGAGGTTACATCTCTCTTTTCTACGGAAGAGGATTAGGACCAGCGATTTTTTTTTTTTAAATTCTGACTTTAAAGTCAGAATTCTGACTTCTTTTTTTTTCAGTGGCCCTAATCCTCTTCCGTACTTTTCGGTTATTGTACAATATTTAGTAAAACTTGTTTACGGACACGCCGTCTGCTGTCAGAGAGCTGCTCAGTACAGAGGATCGTAATTGTGAGTTTAATCACGGGGAGCGACAGGAACGCAGAGATAAGTTTTGTAACGGAATGATAGTGAATTAGCATCGCTGCTAGCAGCTCGTTTATCTGAAGAGCTGACAGTAATAAAGAGAAAAGCAGAGAAGCTGGTCAGAGATCTGAGCTGCAGGTTTGTGCCGACAGTATAAAACAGCAGAATTACATAATATTAGCTTGGTGTAATGTGAATTTTCATTTAATTTCAGCTCGATATAAATTCTTATTTTTTCACCAGATGTTTTTTTAAATTTAAATAATAATAATAAGGCAACGTTCACACTGCAGCCCTAAGTGACCTAATTCTGATTTTTTTTTTGTCCACTTCCAAATAAATATATGCGACTTGCATGTGTTCTCCAGTTTCAACGATCTGAAAATGTCCCGCATGCGCAGTAGAGAGCGCAATAACGTCACACATAGAGAGCGTGCTGAGTGTTTTGCCCATATTCATGTCTATGGTTGTGACAACCGGCGTAAAAATGAAATAAAAGTAGCGCTCAGTGTTTATGGAAGTAAACATGGATGCTAACGGTGGAGCATAGCTTACACATTTGAAGTTGTCGTCCGACCGAAGCGCCACTTTAACAACTTAATCCTCATTACAGTCAGCCATCGTTGTTGTTTTTCAACAACCATATCAGAACGCAGAATAGTGATTTTTGTCGAGTGAAGTTCTGGTCGGATGAACGCGACCTGGACGTTACGTCACATTTGAGTCGGATGTCCAAGTGGCCTGGGTCGCATTGAATCACTTCGGGCTGCAGCGTGAACGCAGCCTAACAGGCTGACTAAAGTCAAGAAGTTTAGCAACACAAACTGTTAATTTGTCTCAGTAAAATTTTTCATAATGACTTTTTTTCACACTGCTGTAACGATGACAGGCATTCGCTGTACAGATAGCTGTCATTATGAAACTCTCCGGCTAAGCCCACTTTAATTTCACATGTCATCCTGCCTGCCAATGTAACCTCTCTATTTTGTCATATTTCCCAGCCTCTGAATGCATTAGTGGAAAATCCTCTAAAAAATTAACCAAGCCTGCTCTTAGGTCGACACATAATGGGTTCGTGCTTCTTCATCCCTCTCATATAAGGTTTAATTAGTATGTGAGGAACTGCAAACACTTGTAGACCAAAAAAGGAGAGAAAACAGACATGGTGAAAAACTATTTGGTGCATACAGAAGAGTTTTACTCATGAAAGCTAGACTGTATTGTCTAAAAAATGTACATTTAATTCATCTGAAGGGTAAATAATTACCCAGGGCAAACTTTAATGTTTTATGACTTTTTCTATTAATTTAAAAGTCTTATTTTTAAAACTCTTCCACAGAACTTATATTTAGCCTTTAGATATTTTCACACAAAGAATTTTCACTTTAATTAAAGACTTAAAGTTTCAAATTAATGACAATACATAAATACTAAATATAGGACTAAAAAAAGAAACAATGTCCTAACTATAGCATTAGTTAGCAACCATACTGCTGTTCATGTTGGATATTATTGTGTATGTTTGCAAGCTAACTGAGATAATAATACAAGCTGGAGCAGATGCTATGTGTCTGGCTCTTTCATTAAAATATTCCCCTTCTTCAGAGCTTTTACACAAGTTGTTTCTCTATAATATAGAGTCTATATTATTGCTTAATTGTCAAGCTCAGTAAAAGCATAAGAAATAAATATCAAAGGCACAACTTTACTTTGACAATCACTTCTCTAATCGTTGATGTATTTTTACAGAAAGTTTCCATGTGTGCCACCAATCTATGTGAAACCCTGGCCTATAAAAGATGTTCTGAGCTAAATTTGTCCCTTTCAGGGTGCAGGTTTGTTTTCTTCCCCTCCTATTGAGGTAGAAGTGAGGTTAAGGGCATGTCTACACAAAAGTTCACTGATTTGAAGCAGGAACATTGGATATGGCCTAAGGCACATATCGCTAATCAGACTAGCATTACACACATGTTTCACAATAAGTTGATCGCTGCCATTGTCTGCAGACTGATATTTTAGAAAGGATTGCAGAAACAAAGCCGGTGTGACTGGGATGAAAATGTCAGTTGGCAGCCATCCAGCCTATGGAGACTGAATTCAGCACAAATGTCATAGTGAATATTTACCCCTGGCACAGTCTGAACATGAGGGTCTCATCTGTCCGCTTGGCTGGACGCTTGGCCCTTATTCTGAATTACGTCTAATGTCACACACTTGGCTGTGCCCTTACTCCTTTTTCAAGTTTAGTACCACATCCACAATGTTGCTCCATGTCTTTTTACCATGCTTTTCAACCATTCCTCTCTTGTTTTTGTCCCTCGCTTTACCGTAAGCCACATTCAAGCAAACAGAGTTCAGGGTATGAACACTAAGAGGTTGTGACAGGTGTGATATTTTGTCCGAATCTGTATAAGTTGGTGGTGGGAACCACCTGAGCAAAGCCTTCCTAGATGATGTTTGGCTCCTAGCTTCCTCTTGGGAGGTGCACCTAATCGTTTACCAAATAGCCTCTAGGCTACCTTACCAGGAAATGCTCTACAAGCACTTTTTCTGTGTTCATTCATTACCTCTCATGTTGCTTAATATTGTACTCCATGCTCATGAAACAAAATGTTGCTTTATGATAGAAGATGCTAAATAATTCAAGTTAGTACTTTCCAAATGCTAGCAGTTCTTTGAGGCCATTTGCTGCAGGAACCTTTATGTCTTTACATTCCTGTATAAAGCCAATATAAACCACTGCAGAATTATAGTTTTTCACCTAATTGCCTTTTTTCTGTTTCTCCTTGGGCGACACTACGCCTGAATCAGCATAGACAAGATTAACTTCAAACAGAACTATAGAAATTCAACTTTACCTGGTTGCCATACCTGCCTGATCAGTATTTACACTTTAGTTTTATAAATTAACTATCTATAAATTTTAGGGTACACATCTACTAAGCCCATCAATGGTTTACATCTTTACCTTAGCTTACCAGTTTGGAGCCCTTAATACCTTAAGTAGTACAATAGTTCTTCGATATTGGCCTACTAGCGTCACATAGTTGTAACAAATTTGCTTGTTGCACATCTATGATAAAAATTTGTTCTGCCAAAACCAAACGGTTCTCTGCTGGGATGAGATCTGCTGACTGCTGGCCAATGAAGCACAGTGAACACACTGTCATGTTTAAGAAACCAGTTTGAGAAGATGCTTTGGGACTTGATTCATTATTCTATGGATAGGCAATGACCAGAGAGATACTCAGCTGGGCTGTGATGTATAAAAGAAAACACATTTAATAAAGGGCCTCAAAGTGTGTCAACAGATCATGAAACATTGATACAAGGCAGGATGAGTCAACACTTTCACAAATTATGACCCTACCATCTGGATGTTGCAACTGAAATCCAACTTTTTTGGACCAGGCAACATTTTTCCAATCTGTCGTCAGGTTTCGGACGACAGGGTATTTAGGGTATTTTCACACCTGACAGTCCGGTAGACTTGGTTCAAACTCTTTGAAAGACCAGTTTACCCCCTATGGCGCGGCACCAAGAACCACAAACAAAACAAATTCAGAAGAAGACATGAACGCAACATCCTTTTTCAAAAAATGTAAACGGAAATGGAGTAGCATCAGATTTTAGTGTTTGCAGGATTTCTCTTTTGACTTGATAAATGACTACGACTCATTTCTCCCGCTAACAATAGATTCTTGTGTTTGTTTTGGTTGTATTTACCCAGAATGACCTGTGCTATAGTCCACTTACTTCTTTTAAAATGGTCTCTGGTCCACTTGGCGTTCACATATGCATTTGAACCGCTCAAACTGAGACCTTTTGTCTTTAGGCGGACCAAAGTTTATGGTTCAATTCACACATCTCCAAACAAACCGGACTTTCTAGGCAAGCAAAGTAAAGTTCGATTAAAGCAGACTAAACAAGACTGGTGTGAATTCACCATTAGTTTCCTGTTTTTGTGCACAATACATGACTTGGTGCATCTTATTCTACCACTGAAGTTATGAAAGCAGGTAGAAAATGGAGACTAATCTGAACAGTCTCCATTGTTCAGACACATTTCAAACACCTCAGACTTACTTGAGTATTATTGATGACAATTTCTATCTCTTACTGAACACAAGGTACCCATCTTTTAATAGCTACTTCCGGTAAAATTATGCACCATATCAGAAAACAAAAGTAATCTCAAACTGCTTTTATTGAACTCAAGTGGCCTCCATAGACACCAGATCTAAATCGAATGGAGCTCCTTTGGGATTTGCTTAGAGGGAGGATTTGCATCACAGATGTGCAGCTGAAAAATCTCTAGAAACCACATGATGCTGCCTTATCAATAAGGACCGACATCTCCAGGGGAGGTTTCCAGCACCTTGTTCAATCTATGTTATGAATATTTAGGGATGCTATGAAGGCAAAAGGGGGTCTAACATAATAATAGCAAGGGAGACTCAATGAAATAGCCCTTGAGTGTATATACATGTTCTTCCATAATTGTTTGAGTTGGATCTAATAACCTTTTCAATATTTACAAAAAAAAAGAAAATATTAACTATAGTGTCAGTATGAAAAAAATAAAAATCAAATATTGTACCTTTCCAGAGATCTCTTTTGTCTTTAAATAAATTTGAATGTCAAGCTTTGCAGCCATAAAGTACAGTTCATCTAATCTACATACTAGTCTAGTGGGGCATAATTTACATTTACCTTCCCTTGCAGCAACCTGCCAGTCTCTGAGCTTTTCACTCTTCCATCCCCCATCCCTAAACATACATGTTTATGTCTTGTTTGGGTAATATGTGGACATTAAATCTTTCACCTGGTGTTTGCTGCCTCGTCGTCTCCCCCTCTGTCCTTGTTGACAAAACACTTGACCTTCAGATGCAGTGAAATGCCATCTGATTTAATACGCCCAGTTTGAATTGCCACCACTCATTTTGTCATCCCAGCACTGCATTTTGGAGCGGAAGTGTCACGGCAAATACATTACAGCGTGATGAGCCTGTTTGGAGGACGAGAGTCACACACGTCTGGGTTTCTGTGATAATTGCAGCACGGCATTTTCACAGCTGAAGCATTTCTCTTTGTAATTACACAGAAAAGTAAATATGAAAACTAATAGACACTCAGTGTTAAGCACCCACAAGCTTCGGAGCCATCTAGATTGTTGCTTCCCTGCAGGACAAAAGGTACTAAATATATGCCCTGCAAATCCTTGAAGTTGCATCCATGCTGAAAGCTATGATTTTATCCAAAATGACAGTTGGGGTAGTCATGATTCACCGAGGTCTTGAAAGATTTAAGACGAAATCGTAGATTGTTTTATCATGCAATGTTTCATTTATATTTAGAAAACAGGCTATCTGGTCTCTGCTTCTCTCCTGACTTCCCCTTGAGTTACCACAGTAGCTTTTTGTCCTATGTAATGTCTTTGCAGGCTTCATTTCCCCACAGTCCCCCTATCTCTCTTTCTCTTATGTGCACTAAGTCACTGTTAGGTATGTTTGTTTAAATAAGCATGTAACAGCAGTCATGTTCCCCACCGCTGTTGTCAAGATTAATTTGGTGTTTTCCTAATGCATGCTAATGAGAAAGTTGTGTGCGTTTGATTGTCAATAACGTGAAATACGGCTCTGCTCCCTAAATGCTGGCTCCGTTCAATATCCTATTAAAGTTGAATCACAGATAACTTGGCGCGCATCAGGAAAGCAATCTGAAATTTGTGCTGACATTGATCCAGCAGGAAGGAGACCTATTGCTCCGATTAACACTGTTGCCCCAGGAGAGGAGTCCCTTGACCATTAATAGCCTACTGTCCCAGATTTTACTTAGGCCATCTAAAATGCTTTTATTTATGAGCTACACAGTGGCAAAAGCTTTATGGACATTGAATAGCAGAAACGTTTTTTTAACTATCCCTGGGAGTTGTGTTGTTTATCACAATGCATTTCATTTCCAGGCAGTGCTCTTGCTAAAATTGTTTTCCTCATCGGTCGACATAAGCGATTTTCTGCTTCCGATAAGTCTCCTCAAGGAATACGTAACACTGTGGTCTAAAACTTAAACTATTTTAATGCCATTTAAACTCAGTATTTAGTTGACTGTAGATGATCTTCACATCCTTTGAAAGTTTGCACGTCTTTTTTTGGAGTTAAGCAATCAAACAGCTGTTTATGGATTTGGTTTATATACTTCACATTTATCGAAGCCTTTCTATTTTGGCTTGATCCTTGTTGAACAATTAATAGAGACTTATGTGTTTTTGTACACTTAAAGTTTGGTCTAAATAAACTTTGTAACTTGGTAAAGACCAAGTGTATACTTCAAAGCCGTAGAAGTGACAGAAGAGGTACTTTCATTTGGCCATATAATCAATGAAAACTATTCCTACCAGGAAACACATAATTTAGTCATATTTTATGGTCGTAGATTAGGAAATAATACAATTTTCATTGATAGTTGGAGCTCAAATAAAGGTGAACACTCAGAGAGAGAATCTCTCTGTTTATTTAAAAATAAGTTTTTAAATAAACATATATAGAATTACCATCAGAACAAAGCATTTTTATTACAGTGAATGGACATCGGTGCATATGCATGCAATGCGCAGACATTATGTGTAAGTTGTTGTTTTTTTTAAACAATATTATAGATGTAAAGTTTGTCAGAATTTATTTATTCTTTAAATTTGTTTTATTTACTCAACAAGTTGTTTCTCCAGATATTTATTGGCGTATTAAGTTCTGTTAGGTTGCCCTTGACAGTTGGTGGTTACCATAGCAACCAGTAACTGGCAGCTCCTCCCCCTTTGTTCTGTTGCCGTCGGTAACTGTATTAGGATCAGCTCTGTGTTCTCTGTACAAGTTTTATGTTTTAACATATATTTTAGACAAATTTAATAATGTACAGTATTTCATGAGTAATTTTGTTATGTTTTGTGTATGTTTTTAACTTTTATTGTTTTTAATATTTTCCATTTTAGCTATGTTTAATTTTACAGCTGTTAACTAATGCTAACTGCTCATTGGGAGCTATTGCTTTGTGGTTTGTTTAGAGTTATTTATTATATTTTGTTTAATGTATAGGGGGAGAAGCGGCTGGACTGATGTTAACCACCAACTTGACTTCCTCTTTTGTTAAGAGTTTTAATCTTTTATACAAAAATTTAATTCTATAGATCTGTGTTACATATACACAGATTTGTAGAAAACGTGGGGTGAAGTTCCTTGTGGCAATTGAAGATGGAATCAAACCCACAACTTTCCAAATGCAAGTGAACCACTCTCCCCAAACTGAACAATAGTTGGCTCGTTGCACAGATAACTCAATATTTCTAATGCTTTCGCCAAGGGATCTAGAAGTCTCAGTCCCTACCCACAAGGGAAGGTCTCAGTGCTATTTGCTAAGTCCTTTTTCTCTGAATAAACTCTTAAAATACTGTGTCTGCATTGACGTGATGAGATTTATGCTGATGCTTTTTGGGAAACATTTGCAAATATTCATGCATATTTATATAAATCGCAGCCAAAACAAATGGCAATCATTTTATAATGGAGATTACACACAAAAATAAAAATACCATCTCCTGGAAGAGGGCAATGTTTATAAAATAGTCTCTTAATTGTATTTCAAATACATTTTTGCTGAACAGCAGTGAAAAGTGGATGAGGTTGCACTGCTTGTATTATTTGATTGATCACTAATCAGCAGTCACCAGCCAATAAAAACCCAGACCTATAAATCAAAAATCTAGATGGCAAACATTTTTATTAGACTGATTAAATATTCTATGGTTATATCACAGCAGCATTTAATGACTTATAAAAACCTTTCAATACTTGGTATTCTTAAACCCAGTCAGGATAATAATATTACCACATAGCAACAGAAATAACATCGATTTTGAACAAACCAGAATATACATGAATACACTTTTGATAACTCACAATGAGGTTTTCTCATTCTGTCAATATATTTCCACACCATGTGGTTTACTAGTGAAACTATAAGAAGTGGTGTCATCATTCTGCTTCACAAGTCTTGCTTTGGAGATGAATAGTATTTTTTTTTTTTACTTGATAGCAAGTGAACTCCTATTAGACTTTAATCTCTGCTTTGCTCTTGATTTCTTTTAGCCGCGCTTCAAGACTTGACATTTACTCTGCCCTTAACACTGTTTGAAGACAAATAAGTTTGAATTCCTGGATATGGTTTCTGTCTCTTTAACAGCTAATGGGTGCCTTCGCATATTTTTAAGCACTGGGCATAAGCTTCTGAAAAATGTCATGATTCTGTTTGAAGAGTGGCGATTGATATCACAAAATATATTAATGTAAAAGTTTCATATCATTTGCACCTTCGTCAATGTGTTTTGCATAGAAAAGAGAACAGAAACAAGAAGAAAACAGCTTATAGCGACAATGTGAGAACATAAGAACATAGGAAAACAAAAACAGGTACATTAAGTTCCAATAAATATACAGTTTTATAAAATAAACCAAAAAAAATTAGCTTTAAATCTTAAGAGTCAAATTCTGACAGCAGTGTTCTCAACTTGTTCAAACTTTACAATGGATTTTATTGATAGATTTATCCAATTTTGTCAAAAATCTTACAAAATTTGTTTATATCTCCAGAATACAAGTTTGGGGATAACATGTTACCTTGCAAAAGTTACTAATGTGACAATAAAACTAGCATGATTTAAAGGATTTTGACGCTGAGCGGTTTTTTGAAATGTTAAAAAGTATCAAACATTTTTAAGACCTTTTATAGGATCTCATTTCTAAAAAACAAGAATCTCAGTTCTGACTGTGAAAACTGTGGACAAATCCACACACCTTTATCTAAGCATTTAAACAAAAGTCTTACAGATCTAACAAAATCTGGAAATAGATAATAAATAACAGGATATCATCTGCATATTAACGTACACCAATGTTTTATTACATCTGCCGGATGAAAAAAGCAAGTTAAAAACACAGGGCCTGGTTTTATTTAAGTACTGTTATAGAATTAGGTTATCTCTGACATAAAATGTAAACTTTTAAGCATAACAACAAAACTTTCCATTTTTACTCTGCACTGTTGGTCCCAAAAAGGCAAGTAGTTTATATAGTAGACAAATGCCCAGCAGGGAAAGAGAAAATAACAGATGTTTGTCTTTCTTTCATTTTTTAAATTGGTTTAATCCATTTCATTTTGATAAGGGCACCATCTTAGACTAAATAGGGCCAGTAATGAGCTATGGCATCCCTGTTTATGCATGTCCTTGACATTCACTTTGAGGAAGGGGTAAAGACATCCCTCTAAACAGATCTTAAAAGTCCATTGGATGAGATAAATGTCAGCAGGCCTCACTGAGAAATTGCCATGCCTTTTTTTCTCCTCCACTGACCTTCACTCTATCTATCCTAAAGAGAATTAGCAGGATATTAATAAATAATCAGTATGTATACTATGATGAAAGTGATCCCTTGAGACAGATTGGGCATGTCTGCCATAAAAGTGCGCCCTTAAACTGACAATTAATTAGCGTGTTTAGTTAATGATAAATAATTAATTAGCATGACATTGAGGGACTTCTGGGACAGTGTGACAAGTGGATAAATTACCAACCAAAATCAGTGTGAGGGTGCAGCATGCGCCTCATAAATCCATGGTGCATTTGAATATCAGTGTAATCTAATAGGTGCCATCATATCTCTGTTGGCAAGAGCTTTGCCGGAGGATACCGTTTGGCTGCTCCAGTGGAAGTGTAACAGATCAATAGATGTCACGCACATGATTATGTTACAATAATACACTGGGAGAAGAGAGGAAGGCGCTTTGAAGAGAGGTAGCACACCTCTTGGCAGTTTCTGTGGCTGGGAAAAGCTCAGTGGGAAGCAGAGTGGTCAGCACGCCCGGCTGCAGCCCCGCTTCAGGACCAGCTGGCTCCAGAGCAAAATTAGAGCCTCCCTCCTTGTTTCCACCTGCCGTATGCTGCTCAAGTGTTCCAAATCACACCATTATTTGCTTCATTTCCTTGCTGTCCCACTCAGCTAGCAAGTAAGTCAGCTGCTCACCCGTGCCCGATGAAAACCTCCCTGCTTAGAGGAATCACAGAGAGGAGAGTCATCCCAAATAATTAGCATTCCAACAAGTTTTCACCAGTAAGACCGAGATGTCAACATGAATTTTTCTTTTTGTTTTCATAACAGAACCTGTTTGGATTCGCGCTCTGTATAGCCGAGCTCGCCGCACTTATAAATCCGTTATGATATGGAGAATAAATCATAGCCTTTCCTCGTGGAGCTGGTGATGATTCTCGGAAGGGGTCACCTTTCACCGAGCCTCTTTCTAATGCAGGTTATGGACGACTGAGGCCTGATCTTGCCAGACATTACCTGTGTGCAGAATAGATACAGCTGAATAAATAAAAAACCTCACCCTACCAAACACCGACTTAAGATGCCTGCATTATCATCTCATTAGACACCGGTTGCATTTGCATGTGGACAGAGAAGCAAAATAAATACATTTTTCAGACCTCTGCATGATTAAAAAACATCTGCTTTTTATTGTTTTTAAAGACCTGACAGATGTGAAGTGCAAATAGTGGATTAGTTCTTGATAATCTATGGTTATTGCATCAAAAATGCACCCAGAGAGACAGTGTAATCCAGAGAATAGTCGTACTGGAAGAAAAAAGAAAAAACTTGGTGACAGTTTGCTTCAGAGATAAATTGGCCTCAGCAAAAGTGTCTCCTGCTGGTGGCCAGTCTGTGTTATCTGAGCCACGAACATGCAATTTCCCCTTGATTGTGCTCCCCCACGGTTAAGTAAACACATTCAGCAGAGCGGCAAACTACAAAGGACAAGCCCCAAAAAGACAGTGGGTATAATTTGCCTGAAGAGACGAGATCCAAACCCTAATTCAAACAGATTCATGAGATCTTAGGTACTCAAAGTGGAAACCTTTTATTATTAATGTAATTTCTAACATTTCTAAAAGACACACCACACTGTCACCTCTATTTTGCTAGAAAATAGATTCACCTTGTGGTCAAATTTACAATTACAGTAAGATTTGTATGTACATTTAGCATCTGTATTATTGCTGCATTAAATTAGGGCTTTTCATTATTTAATTATGATATGAAATGATGATAAAACATACAGATTCAGTGATTTCTTGTAATATTATCTCAAATAAACACATTTACTCTCACTAAAGTTTGGCTAAATGACAATTGTAGGAGCATCAACAAGCTACTGGCACATTTCTGGATGAATATTTAAACACAGTTCTCTGCAAACTTGGCTGAGAGATCATCTCAATTAATTGCTTTTCTGTCATAAACCTTAAAAGTTTCAAAATAGTTCAGGTTGAGACCATTAGAAAAGCTTGATCTTAGTCTAAATGTTCGTATCAATTTCCAGTTTTGATGTTTGTAAAACAAACTGTTTAGCCATCAGATTATCGACTCTTTAGATTTGAGGTGAATCTAAATAATTTGTCGTTCTTTGTTTTAGAAATTTCATGCAGTGGAACAGTCCCACAGCATGATGCTGCTGCAACCATGTTGGTATAGAGTTTTCAAGTATGAAAGATCAACCTGGACTCCAACATGCCTCATGGTCAGAAACACAATATTTGTTTTTGTTTTATGACTCATGCTGTTTTCCCTCAGACTTGAAGATGCTGTTTTCCGAGCTTCTTTCTTGGTTGCCACTCTCTAGGTCTGGCAATATTAACTTTACTCCACTGCTGACAATTTGTCTTCCCTCTCAGAGTGACTGTTTGGGTTGGAGTTGGACGTTCTAATTGGATAAACATTTTGGGATGGATAAAGCAGGCCGAAAGCAAGTTGTTACAAACTTGGGGACAATGTACCATAACACTGACCAATTTAAATTCACTCTCCAGAAAAGAGCAGTCAAATTCCCAGCCAGTAAGTTTGTGGCTAAAGCACAACTTGCTAAGCAATATGCAAAATACAAAAATTAATAACAAACCATACATAAGTTTGAGTCTACAGCTCTGGAAAAAAAAATAACAGACCACTTAAAATGAACAGTTTCTCTGATTTTACTTTTTATATGTATCTGTTTGAGTAAACTGAACATTGTTCTTTTATTCTATGAACTACTGACAATATGTATCTGAAATTTCAAGCAAAAACTTTGCATTTGCAGAAAAGGAGAAATGGTCAAAGTAACAAAAAAGAGGCAGAGCTTTCAGACCTCAAATAATGCAAAGAAAACAAGTTCATATTCATTCAGAAACAACAATATTAATGTTTTAACTCAGGAAGAGTTCAGAAATCAGTATGTGGTGGAAAACCAGGAGGTTTTCAATGGGGTTCAGTGCAGTGGGCTCTTCATTTTTTCTGTTTTATGTTGCATAAAAATTCATCGCCTAAAGCACAAAATTAATACAAACATCACAAACTTCTTTCTGAAACAGTGATTTTATATCACATGTTTTGAACAGCAACTTTATCTGGTTTTGAGTCTTTATTCTCAAATGGTATATGAAAAATGTATTTCCGTAGATGCTGCGAACTGATATATAGCATAAGCTGCAAATGGATGTTTTGACTGAAACGGCAGCGATGTGTTTACCTCTGGTGGCTGACGGACTGTAATCTCTCAATCAGAGGACGTTCCTTGTTAGTCTGCAGCTCTACTATAAAAAATCATCACGTCAGTATGAGCCTGGTGAGAAATCACACTGTGAATTTTATTGAAGTTAAACTGCCCTGCCTTGTCATCATGTAGGCAGAGTCTGAAATTGACTTCTTAGCTCGCTGCCAAGGGCTTTAGACTAAGAAAAATTACCTGCCAAGAGAACCTCCTCTTATCAGTCAAAATAGTACTTTTTTCATCATTTAAATACATCAAAATGCAAGTTTTTTGTTAAAAAATTTAATGTAATCATAATGCTATTCAAACCTCTGTATTGCTATTGTATTCTCCATATTAAAAACTGTAGTTAAATTGTGTTCATTTAATACAGTGGCATTTGTTTTTGATGGTTCTCTAAACAGTTAGCTTTCAGTTGTTTGGATTTGCTCAAAAAGCTCACTGGTTTATTTCTTGTGAGAAATATAAAAGCCTGCCTACCTGCTGACAGGTTAGAAAGCTCTTTCTTCAAGCACACAGTGAGCAGTCTATTAAAGATTTCTGAAGCTGATACAAAAGGCCAAATGTGACAAAGAAACAAGCACTAAAAAAATGGAGCACTCGTGTTTGCTCTTCTGGGTGCACAACTGAATGAGCTGATAAAATGTTCTGCTTAGGAAATTCGTTTATTTTAACCTTATATTGGACAGATAGAGAGAACAAAGCTTGAACTGCCGGCACTGCCAAACTTTGATTTAGTTTTCCAGAAAGGGAAACACTTCTAAGTGGATGTGAACAACACAGACACTTCCTGTCTTCTTGTAAGACTTGTTTCGGTTCTGCCAATGATTCCCTTTGTGTTCTGGTCAATGCAACATTTTCTGAAACCAGACGACTTAACATGAATAGCCAAAAACTTTTTCATTTGAGTTTTGGTGACTTGTCGCCCTAAATAGTGACCTGCAAAGAATAATCAAACAATGACATTTTAGTGAGTTTTTGCTGCATGTGGCTTTATTTATCTCCGGTGTTGGGTCACCCTAGAGGCTTTAAAAGAAATCGTTTGTCGTAGGCGTCACAAATGCCAGATGCAACTCTCAGGAATAATGAGGAACTCACAAAGCCTGCAACCATGACATAAAAACAGTAGTTTCTACCTTTCCTTTCCCCTTCAAACATCCTTGTTTGTGGTAGAATACATCCATGTGCATGTACACTATTAAATGACAGAGATATTTCTTCATATTTCCTGGGCTCCTCAACTTTCTGATGCCCTCATTTATAAAAATCCCTTAAAATCAAAAGTTTTATTCAGTTCCTAATTTAGATAATTTCCAGTTGCTGTTCCAATCTTTCCATATATGCATTAAATATATCAGGAAAGTGTGAATGTATGGAAGTTAATAGGACTTTGTCATGTCTTAGGAGTATGTGTCATTTTAGATGCATTATAGGTTTGAATCGTGCTTTCTTATTGGGATTAATGGTTTAGTCGTCAGTGTATCATGTGGCTTTTGGCTCAAGTCTTAGTTTTTCCACATTTACGCATTGACTGACCATCTAGAAAAGTCAGATTTTATTATTATTACTCGGGATGAGTGAATCTTTACCTGAGATTGAATAATTCTAACGTTGGGTCATTTCTGTGATATTTGAGTAAATTCAGGTGAATGCTCACAATGCTGAAAACCCGGCTGAGCTGGTGATTGTATGCAATGATGCTAAATGCATAACAAGGTGAAGCCTCAGTGTTACACACCCAGGGCACATAACGCAAAACTGCGATGGAGGTGATATCATTTCTTATTTTAAAACTTTTTTAGCGAAAGCAACAACAGTTTTCCTCCATAGTATTTTGTGTGCAGCGTAGCCCCTATCTGCATTCTGCACAGGTCCTTTTTGCGTATGCGCGTGTGTGTGTGTGTGTGTGTGTGTGTGTGTGTGTGTGTGTGTGTGTGCGTGTGTGTGTGCTGTGATCCAAAGGTTTCTGCCACAACTTCTACTTCCAAGATGGATGGTGGGGAACAGAGATCCTGTTATGTGAGTCCAATTGAAACACTAAGACACAAACTTTATTAACGGACCAGTGTGTTTTGGCTTGTGGCCTTCAAAATGTATATGTGACATGAGTTGAATTTGGAGCCACTCATTGGTCTGCTCTATCCAAACTACACTTTGAAAATAATCATGGTGGACATTAGTGCTGAATTTGCTAGATTGTGAAAGATTTTAAGGCTTGTCTTTTTCAAAGGTGACCTATTGTGCTTCCTTGAACAGGTTAGGATAGTTCTATGGGGTTATGTAAAACACACTCACAAAGGCATTCTTGGGTAATGAGATTCTAGTCTGCTCAGTTATGAGCTGTTTTGGGGCCTCTAGTCACTTTTGAAGTCCAAATAAGCTGCTGCTGGCCATGCCCCCCAACTCAATATTTACACTCGACTTGAAAATGGCTGCAAACAAATGTGCAATTATACAACTTTACATTTTTGAAAAGCAAAACTAAAGCCTCAGGCACAACCAGCAAGAGTACACACAATAGTTTCTGGATAGTAAAGCAACAACAGCAACAAAACACTGTTGGAACTTCACTTTGGTTGCTAGGTAACAGGGTGGGCCTCATTAGGGTTGCAGTGCCTGCAGATTTGTTACTTTACATTCCAGAGGTTTTTGAAACGGGTCATTTTCCGGACACCAAAAAACATATTTATAAGTTATTGCCAAATAAAAGACTTGGTAATTTGTTTAAGCACAACAACATGCTAAATGTGAATTTTGCCCTTTTGTTTTTGGGAGTAGTTAAAGCTTAAGGTTCAGACATTAAAAGTTTCAACAATTTTACTAAAAAGGGCAAAGTGGTGCATCAGCATCAGACACAATCATGAATAGTAACCAAAGAAATAGAAGTTCAGACACATTTTCTGCAGCTAGAAGCTCAATTAACTGTTAAATGCTGACCTTCCCCTGCATAATTAGCAGGTTGTTTTTCCTTTGGAGCTCCGCTTGGGCCTGAAATGAGGCCTATCTGTGTTTTATTTTCATATTATTCTGATTATATTCGACATTTGTAACATGCTGAATATTCAGGTTTTTATTTTTGAATTCATGCATAATAAAAGCTTCACTTTATTTATTTTTATCATAATGGAGATGACACTTCATACCTATAGGCTATTTCATGCTTAAGTCAATATTTTGGTATACGTTTACACTTATTTGTGGCATCAAGTGTATATCTCATATCACCTGGTACTTTGCAAAGTACAACAAAACAAAGCCTAAGTTTTAAAATCACAGTTCAATAGATTTCTAAACTTAACAGTAACATGAACAAGAGCTGATTGCTGCAGCTTTGGTGATAGAAGCAGTTCCCAGCTCATATCTATTGAGAGTTAAAACCCACACTCACCTTGTGTAGGTGCATTTTAGTGAAACTATTGGCTGTGTAGGTGCATTTTAGTGAAACTATTGGCAGTGTTTCAAGCAGGAGTCATCTACATTTCTGGGTTGTTGTTTTTTTCTTTCTGTGCAGCTTTTTCTTGAAAATGCAAGAGAACAAACGTTGCCTTGTAGAGACTAACATCTGACCTGTCCTTGCTTCACACACGTAACTGTCCCGCTAAGGACAGATTAATCGTTTATGTATATAATACGATGAATGATGAAGCTTTCGTTTTGTTTATGTCATCAGCACCAGTAAGAACATAGTTTACAGAGATATATACTTATTACTGTAATTGAAAAGGGAAAAGACGAAGCATGGGCTTTGATGAAAAACGGGTGGGATGCTCTATCACCCACTCCAGAGCCCAGACGTGTAATTCCTTTTTTAAATTCACAGGCACAGAGAAACATTATCAGACAGAACCGAGACAAACAAAAAAAAGCTCCAGTGGGTGAACACCACTGGACTGTGGAAAAACAGACATCTAATGTTACTGCTTTGTATAGGCTGAATAATGGAAAGCTACTAAGACCCATTGTTTTTCCTTTGACGTCCCCTCAGAGTGTGTCTGAAGGCAAGCAGTGACAAACAGAGAAGAGAGGATTGAATTGTTGCTTAACAGACAGTGTTAATTTCAGCAGATTACAGTTGTCAGGGTTGTGAATGGCTATAATTGCGTTTTTCAATTTACAAAAGATAAAACACAAACAGAGGGACTGCATAGATTTTTCACTTCCTGATTTTGGTAAAAATTATCAACTCACTTCTTTTTTTTTCATTTGATAAGTGCTGCTCTGTGACAGTAAAGTGTTAGTGTTGTTTTGAACGTAGCTGACAACAAAAAGGGTTTTCTTTGGTGCTGCTTTTTCTGTGCAAAAAGTATCGGCTCCTCTTGAACTTTCTCACATTTGGTCTGTCTTTTGCGACAGCCCAACACAGAGTGGTGTATAGTTGTGGAGCTCAAGGAAAATTATGCATTTTTTTAATTTAAAAAATATATTTTCACTTATGTCAGTAATTTGTAAAACCACACTTCGCTGAAATTAAATCTTTTTAGACTACATTTGTAAATCTACTGACTGAAACATTCACTCATTCTTTACTAATGACTGAAAAGTTTTCAAGTTTCAGTTTCCAGTTTGAGCTTCAAATGATTATTTTTTCAAAATTATCCTGTATTTAGGTTCAACAATCTTCCCATCAACAATTCTCTGTCCCTGTTGGAGAAAAGCAACTCCAACAGCATGATGCTGCCTTCACCTCGTGTCACTGTGGGAATGTGCATTTTATACTAATTATGTGAAATCTGAAGGAAACTGTTTGGTCTGGACTTTCTTTAGGAGGCATGAATAGAAATATAGGCCACACTTTTTAGGTTTTTATTCGTAAAAACAAAAAAAATTATAACTTTCCTTTCACTTTACAACTGCACAGTATTTTTTGTTTGTCTGTTACATACAATCGCTTTGGGTTCCCAAAAAAAAATAAAAAATTGTGTACGCTGTGCGTGTTTTACAAACAATACATCTAATTTTAAAGTCATGGGATCTTTTGGGGTTTTAAAAAATATGGTTGGACTTTTATTACTTTAATCTTCACTCAGATCTTTTAAAATGATCATGTTTTGGGACCAAGATGAAGATCAGTTTGTACCTCTACATGTGTAGGCCTACCTAATAATATTTTGTAATTTGCATAAGTAATTTTTTTTCTGGGAAAGGGCACCAAAACAAACTCCAGCCTAGAGCTCCTAATTCTTCTAAATCCGGCCCTGCATACAATCTTAATAAAATCCACTGAAATCTCTGGTTTTAACTTAAAAAAAATGCAAAAAGGTTCTGGTGATATGAATATTTTGTAAGGCACCGTATCACAGTGAGATATTGCTGAAATAATTTCAAAGCTGCTAACTCCTCCTGTGACATATTGACAGGAGATTCTGGGAGCTGCTCCTCCAGCCGTGTGCCCAAGCTGGAAAAGTTAAGACCATTTGATCATCCCCTCTCAGACATCAATAGAGGTGATTTACTCACTGTATTTTATCTTATATTTCCATCGAGCCGGCACTCTGTCTGGGCTTGACGTGTGGATCCTGGATTTGCCCTCCGTATTCTGTCAACCAGATTACAGCGGGTTCATCAGCCTGCTCGCCGCCCACCGCTCATCCGAAGCCTTTTGAGGGGCCTCGGGGACACGGCCCTATGCTGATGATTCTGAGATGGTGCTTGAGGTTTAATCCCTGCACTGTGAGAAATGAGGTTCTCCCGCTCTCCCTCTTGCTCCTGCAACTTTGATCAAGCCCTAATGTGATTAGGCAGTGACCCTGACGTGACTGGCTCAGGAAGTTGTAAAGGCAGCTCGGCGAAGGGGGAAGCTGCAAGATCGTCTGATCTGACCAGTAAACCTGGAGAAGAAAGGAATTATTCTGAAGGTGTCTTGTCTCGCTGCGCTGCCTTGTGGGTAATAAAGGTTTCATGTATTCGCTTTACCCTGGCAAAAATTGCGATCTATAATGACCTGACATTTCTTTTTATATATATATTTAAACTAGCCAAGAGGCTCATGATTTGAATGTTAACCAGGACTTTACGAGATGTAAGGTGGCGTCCACTGGGAGAAAACTTCGTTTGAATTCTGCTGGATCTAAGCGCCTTCCAGATGAGTCCTCATGGTGAATTAATGTAAATCTTCCACTGCCCGTGTTACAGAAAAAAAATAAAAAATCCACGTCCTGCAACTCCACTTCGGCTGTGAAAATAACGCACACATCAGTAATTCACAGAAATGAGACTGCGCCGTACCCACCCTCACACAAATCTGCTGTCAACAATCATAGACTGAGCTTGTCTTTTAGTGTCATGTATGGGACTGCCCCCGTATGCTCAGAGCATTATTCTTTTACTTTAGCAGGCCTCTGATGTGTGAGCGCCTTCATCTCCACAAGATGAATATGTCAAATCTCCATAAATTAACTACTAACTAAAATGCACTTTGTCAGAAACTCATGCAGATTAGAGCAGAGGGAAGAACTGCTAGATTATTTACTTTACACTGTTTTATTCGTAATACTACTGTATTCAACAGGAATGTTAGTAAATATGTGCTTTGCAGAAGCTTTATTCATATTTTCAACACAAACTTAAAGGGGGATATTATGTAAAATCTGCTTTATTTTATCTTTACATCATGCTAAAACTCCTCATTACTAACATACATGGAGTGTTGTTTTGATTGTTTCATGCAGTCATTCGAGTTGCTGCTTATTTCCATACAGCTCCTCCGGACTAGCGGCAGCAGCAATTAGCAAACACCTGATAGAAATGCTCATCTGCTGAGCTCATCATATGAACTAGTTCTCAGTCCAACTCTCCTCAGAACGATATGAAAGGTTAATGGAGGAGCGGTGTTGTGATGACTTGCTGAAGGCGGAGGGTCGGAAAGAGCAGGAGCTTCTTAAAGAGACAGAGACAAATTTCTTTTGAGTCATGTTAGGCATATACAGCATCTTTATAAGACTGAAAGGTGGCATAGTTACTTGATTGTGCAATAAAAAATAAATGCGTTTTATTAAAATTTTATGCAATAGATCAGCACAAAGTAAAGCAGAAGTTTAAATTGTGGAATCAAATCACTTTCAAAGAATTTTAAATTTTTTTTTAAAGTGAAAGTTAGGCCAGACTACAAATATGAAGTCTGGTGGGACTTTTTCAAAGTCATTTTACTCTGCTACCCCTACCTCCACAGTAATGTATGCATGCATGAAAATTACAACTATTAGTCTACAAACATGAAGACACGGTTGAAAGAAAGGCATAAGACGTCCTGCTAACTGTTTGCCACAAGCATCAGACATTTTGGTCAAATGGGACAAAAACGTAACTTTTTGGTGAAACATGCTGGTGGCAACATAATGCTGTGGAGATGCTGGAGTTAATTAATGGGAAAATAGAAGAATCTTCATCCAGTCTGAGTCTGAACTGTTTGGCAAAAAAGACTGAATAGAAACATTTTGTTTCTGCAAAGCTGGTGGAGATACAAGACCTGCAGCTTTAACTGCAGCTTTAAAGTGTTTCTGAAATAAACAGGCTTGTAAAACAGTTTTAAGGCAACATGTCCTTTTATTTCTAGTGGTATTTCTCACAAAACTCCAATACAATACATTAAAGTTAGAGATTTTAAAATGTAACAAAGTTCAAGGTTGCGATGTTTGAGAAGCAGAATATCTGATTTTTATGTCCAGACTAAGTCTTCACACCACAATAACATTAAATAAAAATACTTTCAGGCTGATTTTACTGGTTTTAACCTGACTAAACCATAATTGTTTATACTGTCTAACAAGCAGCCAGACTTTCTAGGAATATTTTTGATCAATGCGTTGTAGGTCTCTAAATGTTTTGAGTTTTTTAAGGTTTTGCTTTAATATGTATAGCCATGACCATGCATTATTTAATTCAGTAGATTAACTAAGTATGAAAAATTATGTATTTAGGATAAGGTAAAAAATCTGATATAGTTCTTGATCATCTTTCTGTGTTTAGCTTAATTGGAGCAAACTATATCGTTGTGACAGGATGTTGGTTACAAAGAGGCTAAAGATCAAATCTAAATCCCTCTTACATGTAAACAATGTTGAAAAACATCCCAAAATCAACAAAAGAATACATTTTCAAAGCTCTCTTGAAAGCATTAGGAAATATTGCTCAATTGTAAATAGTAAGAGGGACGTCTGTCCTCTTAGACGTATAAAAAAACCTGCACTAAACTCTACGATGCTCTTAACGAGCTTGCTCACATTTAAGAAAATATTCTTGAAAAGCACTGCTTTTCTAAGTGGTATTTCAGAGTGCTGTTTGCAGTTTTGCCAACAGTACGCTGTGTTTTCCATCTTTGCTTTGGCAGCATAAAAAAGACAATGTCAAAGAAGAGACGGAAAATGAAAGATGTCCTGTACAATTGGCAGTGAGATGGAAAAAGATGCACCAGCACAAGGGATGCTTGGCTATTAGACCAGAATGGCAGAGCTGGAGTAGAATTGAAATGGGCTGATTTAAGGACACAATTGTTCTTTGAAACACACACACACATGCACACACACACACACACACACACACACACATCGGAAAAAAGAGAAATCACTCACACTGATGAATGCATACAATGTTTAGGTTTAAAGAAATTTCGACTCTGACTCAGCGTACACCTTACTGGACACAGACTGGACTTAAAGTAAAACCAGTGACAAGCATAAGAAAAATCATTTCTTTTCATATCAAACTGCAACATTTCTATGAGTTAAAGAAACAGAAACCAACTTGGTGATTAAAATAAGACTCCCAGGTCGTTTTCACTGACAGATTTACTGCACATAGTTTCAAACTCCAGACCTTTACAGACTCAGATTATTGAGAGACAGTCATTTTTTATGACAATGAATTTATGGCAGATGGATGGATATTTTATATTTTCAAAACTTTTCTATAATCATGTTCAGTAAAACTGAATATTACTGAAAAGTTTGCGAAGTAAAAGACATTAAATAAATTAATTAGACACAGATTGATGTTTTGAAGCCTTTGGTTCTGTTATTAAGTTCCAACTAATCAATACATAGCATTTAAGAATGAAATATTACAGATACATCCAAAGAAATCAATATCTTTTGGACCAATAATTAAGGAAAAAAAACATTTTAACACGGAAATGTGGACTTAATGGAAAGTGTGTTTAATCCCTGCTTAAAGGTTATTTTCAAACACATTTCCTAATCTAACAAAAAGCCTAATTAAAAAGTATTAATATATTAAATAGATCTGGACTACTTGAACACTGTTCCAGTGTAAGAGGCATTACACTGAAAATTTCACTTTTCTTGTCTTAAAAAAAAGCTAAATATCATAAAAGGTACAAATAAGATACCAACTGAAGTAAAAAGCTCAGTTTGAGAGAAATAATCTTTATAAACTCCTGAGTTATTATGGCTTGGTAGATTCCAGGAAACCAAACAGAATCGTTGGAAGTGCAGACAAAACAATATAATGAGTCTGACTTTGTGTGGGATGAATGACTCAGATTATGTCAGAGTTAGATAAGATATGCAAAAATAAATAAATAAATAAAATAAACTTTTTGTGAATAAAATTGATCCAAACATGCACCTCAGTGGTAACTATTCCAGTTTGAATGATTCATTCAGCGAGTCAAACGGCTCTTATACTGAATTAAAATGATCTAATTAATAAATGTCTGATGTATAACAGAGCTTGATTACTTAACTCTTGTAGAGTGTAGTTAAATCTGATCTTCTTGAGACAGGAGATGCTTGGCAGCTGCTAAAAATGGTCCAGTCCACTAACAGGTTTTGGTTTCTTAACATTTAGAATACTGCAGCAGCATAACGTCCATCACACCCACAAGTGCCAAAAGAATGAGAAGAAATTAAGAAAAAACACCACAAAAATGTCTCAGGCATCTCTTGAATCAGACAGGAAGCTGTGGGCTTACTGTAAAAGGCCACCATTTACTTCCAGCAGCGACAAAACCTCCAGTATATGGCGAACGAGGGAACCAGAAAATACGCAAATTAATCAATATGGAGCAATATTTGAGGAAGATTCACAACAGGAAGGTCTAAAAATGTTTAGAAAAATATTACAAAAGTGAGAACGGTTTCTGAAAGCTTCAGTATAGTTTAACTTTTGTTTTGAATTTAAAACCTGAATAATTTAATTGAGAATGATATGGTGCAAATGGGAATCAGAGCCAGAGTGAACTGGAATGCAAGGTTTTCATACGAAACCATTTTTAACTGTGATATTTGACCATTTTTATGGCACTTTATCCCAGTAGATCATAGAAATGCTTAACTATAACAGTTCAGGTAAAAACTCGTTGGTTTACAGTTAATAAATAGAAGTAAAATTAGATTAAATGGTAAAGCGTTGGTGGGAAATAGGGGTATAAATTAGTGAAGGCAGCTTACTGACATGGACCTGAGCCAAAGTAACACCTTTACTTCCTATTCATAACATAAAAATAAATCAATAACTAATAGGAAGAAGCAACAGATGCAAAATTTTACCATAATACTGAAAATCTTGACATAATTAAGACTATTTAATCTAAAAATTGAGATGATATTTTGGGCGTTTCCACAGAAAACCAAGGTAAAAAAATAGATGTCGGCTAATATTCAAGAAATCAGGGAAAATCATTTGCGACAGGTGAGAGACACAATATAATAAAGTTTCTCACTCACAAATTTCACAATTATTCCTTATCAATCTAAACATCATTAACGATATTACGCAGGCCACCTTAAATGTCACACGTGAGATCTTTATTCATCTGTAAAACCTAATAAAGTTTCCATTAAACAACCAACTGCTGTCACTGGCAGGTAATTGCGACGTAAGAGGTATTTACATTTTTGTACCCATTTGTTCTGTAAATAAAGCTGCTGTTCGTGAGGTTACACTCTTGCGTCCATGACCAGCTTCTGAGCAAACATTTCCTCCAAATCCCCTCTTCCACCTTTACAAACCTTGAAGAATGTGCGCTTGCTCCATTAGGTCTCACCACGCAAAACCGGAGCACTTATTTTACACCGGCAGTCCAAAGACACTCACTGCCTCACTGCACCCCGAGTCCCTCAGCATTCAGCGGCGTCATCTGAGGCTACGTGGGGCCAGACAGGAACATAAACTAAAAGAGATGCCTGTGCGGTGGCCTTGATAGATCAAGCAATAAATACAGCATTTGAGCAATTTATCTGCCTCGCCCAACGGCTTAAGATTGTCTTTTTTTTCTCCCGCTCAGTAAATTTAGGGTTATATATTTGGTCAATTAGAATGACTTATCTCAAGTGTTGGTGCTTGTGGTTCTTTGTCACTTTTGCAGCCACCTTCCCGGATTTCATTTTCGTTTTTTGCTTAAACACACTGCTGAGAGCAATGAGAAGGAGTAGGTGAGAAAAGCTAATTTTCTCAAATAACTTTGGCATTTACAGCTAAATGTAAATGCAAAGCAAAGAAGCTCTCAACATTATTTGAAGCTGTTTCTTTCTTTTGCTCGATTTAAACGGAGGGCCTGAGACACTTAGGTATTAAAACTTAGATATTACAGTTTGTGTTGTATGAGATCTACAAAACACAGAACTGTTGTCAGGGTGTAATGTATTAAAATATTTTATTATCCATTGATTTCTTTCCACAGTAATCTATTGACCCTTTGCGCGTGACGTCACGCTCTCCAGAACTCCGCCCACTCCGCCATGACGTACGTCAAAACAACCAATGCGCTCCTTTAACCTCCTGAGACCCGGCCCATTCATTTGTGTCCTTTATAGTGGACATTTTGTTCACCTGTATTTTCTTTTACTATTTTGAGTTAC